>WOXC01006884.1:0-282504 GCA_011680675.1 Gymnobelideus leadbeateri | reverse complement strand
GTTGTAGGAGAGGAGTTGGAACCAATGGGAGGAACCACAGGAGAGGGAGAATAGGGCAAAGCAACAACAGAGAAGATAGTATGCTTCAGTCTGTATTCAGATTCCATGGTTCTTTCTCTGGATGTGCATGGTGTTTTCCATAATGGGTCTTTTGGAGTTGTCTTGGGTCCTGAGAAGAGCGAGGTCTGTGGGGTTAGACATTGAACAGTATGGCTGTTGCTGTGTGCTGTGTTCTCCTGGTTCTGCTTGCTTCACTCAGCATCAGTTCATGTAGGTCTTTCCATGTTTTTCTGGAGTCTGCCTGCTAGTCATTTCTTGTAATATAGTGCTGTTCCGTGGCATTTGCATACCACAGCTTGTTCAGTCTTTTCCCAGTTGATGGGCATCCCCTCAGTTTGAGTTCTTGGCCACCACAGAAGGAGCTGCTTTGGGTATTTTTGTGCATGTGTATCCTTTTCTCATTTGTAGGATTTCTTTGGGATGCAGACCTGAAAGTGGTGTTGCTGGGTCAAAGGGTATGCTGAGTTTTATAGCCCTTTGGGCATGGTTCCAAATGCTCACCAGGCTGGATTAGTTCACATCTCCACCAAAAATGCATTTGTAGTCCATTTTCCCCACATCTTCTCCATCATTTATCACTTTTCTGTTTTGTCATATTAGCCAATCTGATGGGTGTGATGTAGTACCTCAGAGTTGTTTTGATTTGCATTTCTCTAATCAGTGGTGATTTGGAGCATTTTTTCATGTGACTGTAGATGGCTTTGATTTCTCCATCTGAAAACTGCCTATTCATATCATTTGACAACTTATTAATTGGGAAATGACTTGTATTCTTGTAAATTCAACTCAGTTCTCTATGTATTTTAGAGATGAGGCCTTTATCAGAGACACTTTCCCTATTTTCTGATTCGCTTCTAATCTTGGTTGCATTAGCTTTCTTAGTGCAAAAAAATTTTCAATTTAATGTAATCATCCATTTTGTATTTCATATTGTTCTCTATCTCTTGTTTGGTCATAGATTTTTCCCTTAACCATAGGTCTGGCAGGTAAACTATTCCTTGCTCTTCTAGTTTGCTTATAGACTGATTAGTCTTTATATCTAGGTCATGTACACATTTGGACTTTATCTTGCTGTAGGATGTGGGATGTTCATCTATATCTAGCTTCTGTCATACCGTTTTCCATTTTTCCCCAGCAGTTTTTGTTACATGATGAATTCTTGTCCAAGAAGCTGGACTCTTTGAATTTATCAAACTGTAGTCATTGACTGTTGGGTCTTACATACTTGACTTGTTCCACTGATCCACCACTCTATTTCTTGGTCAGTACCAGGTGGTTTTGATGATTGCTGCTTTATAATGAGATATGGTATCTGGCACAGCTAGGCCACATTCCCTTGCATTTCTTTTCATTGATTCCCTCAATATTCTGGATGTTTGTTTTTCAAGATGAATTTTGTTATTGGTTTTTCTAGCTCTGTGAAATGATTTTTTGGTGGTTTGATTGGTATGGCACTGAATAGATCGGTTAATTTGTCATTTTTTGGATTGATTTTTGTCATCGGTAGAATTGTCATTTTTGCTGTATTGGCTTGGCCTACACACAAGCAACTAATATCTTTCTACTTATTTGGTTCTAACTTTCTGTGGAAGGTGTTTTGTGATTGTGTTCATATGGTTCCTAGGTTTATTTTGGTGGGTAGACTCCCAAGTATTTTGTAGTGTCTACAGTAACTTTGGATGTAATTTCTCTGTACATCATCATGTCATCTGTAAAGAGTGATGACTTTGTTTCTTTTTTTCCTGTTCTAATTCCTTCAGTTTCCCCAAATATTTTGGATAACAGACCCTTATCAAGAGGGTTTTACTACAAATTTTTCCCCAATCAACCAATTTCTTACTTTTCTTCATTGTATTGATTTTGTGCAAAAACTTTTCAATTTCATAGAGCTGAAATTATTCTCTTTTGTGATCACTCCCATCCCTTGTTTCTTTAAGAATTCTGGAAACTTTGAGGTTTCAAACTCTGGATGACTAGAAAGGTCAGTGCTATTTACAGAAACAAAGACATTTGGGGAAAAAAGCATATTTAGAAATGAAGATAATAGGTTGTTTAAAATATATTAGGTATGGGAAGTCTATAAGATATCTAGTTGGAGACAGAAATGGGAAACTAGAGTTCAGGAAGGAGATTTGGCCTTGATATATAGATCTGAGACTCATCTGCACAGAGATCAATCCATAAGCACTTATTAAGTGACTACCATGTGCCAAGCACTGTGCTAGGCTCTGGGGTAAGAAATAAAAAAGAGGGGCGGCTAGGTGGTGCAGTGAGTAAGAGTGCTGGCCTCGGAGTTGGGATGACCCAAGATCGAATCTGGCCTCAGAAAATGAGCACCCACACACAAATAATGACTGGTTGTGTAACCTTGAGCAAGTTACTTTACCCCAATTGCTTTAAAAGAAAAATAAAAATAATTTAAAAAAAAGAAATAAAAAAGAGCTAACTTGCATTCTAATTGGAGAGACAGTAAGGACATATGGAAGCATAAGGGGTATGTGTGTCTTGTGTATGTACAATACACTTGGGATGGTATTTCTTTATCTGGAGAACATGGGAACACTGCTTCAGAACAGTGTGGAATATATTTAGACTATAGGTTTCCAAAGTGGGCAGTATCACTCCCTGGATGGCACTGGAAGGATGGACTAGGTGCTAGTAGCCTCAGGTAAAACTGAGGGGCCTTGAATAAAAATAAAGAGGTAGTAGAAGCATAAGTAAAAAAGAGAAGAAAATTTTGAAAAATAAAACTCTTTGTACATGTTTCACCTGTTGTAAAAGTTAAAGTTGTAGTGAATACATCATTTTCCAAACAAACACACAAAATGCAAGTTATAACCAATCAGTGGTCAAGTACAAACACAGGTCTTAACAAGCAAGTGCCAGCAGGCAAGCATGTAGCATTGTTGGGAAGTCTGACATAAATGCATTGGCAGGAATATGTGCATTTAATGACTTGTTTACAATACAGTTACATGATGCAATTTGCTTCATCAAAATTTCAATGCAGGAAAAAATCCCACAAGTTTACAATAAACTATTAAATTTAAGATGCATCATTTTTTCTTTAAAAAAATAAAGACTAGTCAAATATCATATGGCAAAAATTAAAGGTATTTCATTTGGACAGAATAGTTGTTCTGGGCCAGGTCAGTTTAGTAGTTCCAACCTCAAAAAAATGGAACACAATGAGACAATCATAAGCCATGAAAATTTCAGCAAAGAAAAATTTATTAGTTCCCCCAAAAGTATTGATAAATAAACAACACTGTTTCAAGTGGTCATGACTGACATCTGCTTCAACATGATGTGCTTTAACATTCCATCAGAAAGGTATGATTTGGGGGCTGATGGAATCTTTGGTTTATGGGTTGTTTTTACTTTTTAATTTATGGAATAAAGCAAGCATTTCCATAACAATACAATAAAAAGATGATTGCTCATAAAACTGAAAATCTACCATGCACAACTTGATATTCCTTTCAAATATACAGCAAAGGTATAAGTGAAAGGAAATTGAGGGGCAATGTGAACACCATCAAGCCTGAGGAGGGACAGCTCCGCCTAGATTTGGATTTTTAAAGCTCAAGTAGGCAGGATATATTACCCAAATTCAAACTCTAATCCTAAATCCCAGGACCAGCCTTCATATTCCTTTAAAAACAAGCCAGTTCAGATTATGGATAATACATACTGTTCCTACAACATTTCACCTCCTGTGGCAAGATACCATATGTCTTCTAAGAGACTCTACTATGGGACTTTCAAAACCTAAATGGTGCTATGTCTGCCATTAGACAGTCCTGCCCACTGCTCCAGTACTAGAAGAGAATCTAAGTCCAGATGAAATAAAAATAAAGATGTAAAGAAAATAAACAGAGTAATAACCCTGGAAAAGTAGAAAATATCCAAAACGGGCAATAGGAGAAATTTATAGCATGTACTCCGATACAAAGCAACGACAATGAACAGGAACCATATGGGGAATATCTGGGAAGCAGCAGAGATGATTACATCTCTGGTACAGAAACCCATTCCCTTCATGTGTCAAGATCATCAGTAACAAGATGACTATGTAGTCATAGACCTCATTTATACAACCTGTATCAGGGTCAGAATCAATACCAAGATTCCTTCCATACCACTGAATATTCATTGTCCCCTTCCCTACCAAAAGAAATCTCTCCCTCTTTTGGGGACCCCATCAAAGGAATTATACCAAACCCCTTCCTCTTTAGAGGGCTCTACTAAGGTAGAGCCTTTTCTCTAGGTCCTAGAACAAAGACTCTCCCTCCCCTTCATCCAAGTTCTCAGAATTGCTAACAATTTGGGACCCCCTTTTCTTCAAGTACATTTGCATTAATCATAATTATGCAGATAATTTTACCTCTCCTGTGTTTTTAGAAAACACTCCTAACATTTTCACTCCCTTGATCTACCAAGAGGATGAACAATCAGCACTGGAAGAATTTCTGCATTGGCCAAATTGAACTATGCCTTGATTCACTACTGTTTTCTGGAATTATCAGGTAGCTAGTTATTCAAACTTCTCTTATAGCCTCCCAAGTTCCTTGGTAGTGATAAGGAAAGCTTGAAGTTCTTTTACTACTAGAACAAGGTATTGCACTTCATTCTCACTACCACTCCCATTCTCTTTCCTTAGAGCACCTATTCTCTATGGAATTCAAGACCACTACCACCAAGGCTTCTGAGTCAGAAACCATTTGCATAGCCTACCATAGCTATTCCCATCAGCTTTGTCCCTTTTACCTATGTTGTTAGCAAATCCATGAGCTGTCCTTCCTGAAAAGCATGATCCTTAAACCTCCCTCCCCCCAAAAAAGTAAATCATATCTGTCTCTAGTTACTGACTATACAAAGGCAATTATTTACATTTTCATTGTACTGACAATCGAGCTTTTCCAAAACCATTAGCATTAGTCAGGAAATTAGTCAGCCCTTGAGCACCTATACTCACTCTGTCAATATTTTTAAGCACTGATTGGGTCAATATTCCAGGGTCAGTGGAGGTCCATTTCCTATCACAGTTAGTCAGAAGCATGACAGCCTTAGTTACTTGAGGTTCTTTTTTTCCTTCTGGGAATCACTCTTCTCACTTCATCCATGAGGTCAACAAGTGGGTCTTTACAATCTACTCCCACCAATTAATAATAAATATTCTGGGCCAGGCCTAACTCAGGCTGCACTAGTAATACAAGATTTGGATTAAAATGCAGTAAGACACTTGTGGATCATAAAATATTTAGCAGAAAGAAGTTTACTCAATAATAAAAAGGATAAATAAGGATACAATATTGATTCAGGTGGCTCCCCTCTGTCTCCATATCTGCCTAAGCAGTGTCATCCAATCAGTAAATTATGTGGATTTTCATGGCAGTGGGATACCCCACCAATGATTTAAGTATCAATCCACAAAATCAATTAAATTCTGAATATAATCTTCTTACTCCTTTAAAGAGAAAGCAGTTCAAACCTATGAAAAAAAGATATCGACCCTACTATGATACCAAAGTATCTAACAAGGAAATAGAAAGCAATGAAATTATTCCTAAAACTCCTCCCCAAGGAACAGTACTAGACAATCACCCACTGGGGAGAAAAGGGAACAAATATGTCTAGATCTTGCAAGATAAGGAAGGGCTCAGCAGGCTTTCTCTGCTTTCCATTATGGATAGAATAAATCAAGCAATAATTATTCAAACAAATATGCACAAAGCAAGCTATACATAGTAGAACTACAAAATAATTAACAAAAAAAAAGGGATGGAAATTAAGAGGTTGTAGAAGACTTCTTGTAGAAGGTGGGATTTTATTTCAGACTTTAAAGAACTCAGTAGGCCTGTGTCACTGGATCAAAAAGTACATCTCAGTAAGGTGTCAGGAAAGGTTGGAAGGAGCTAGGTGAAGAAGGGTCTTGAATGTCAAACAGAATGTTTTGTATTTGATCCTGGAGGCCATAGGAAGTCACTGGAATTTATTAAGTGGGGGAGTTGGCAGGGGTCAGGGAGAAAGGAGGTGTGAGACATGATCAAACCTACATTTTTGAAAAGTCACTTCAGTGGTTGAATGGAGAATTGACTGGAGTGGTGAGTTATTTGAGGCAGACAGATATACTAGTGAGCTACTGCAATAGTTCAAATGTAGGGTAATAAGGACTGTTCTAGAATAGTGGCATTATCAGAGGAGAGAAAGGGCAAATTCAATACATGTTGCAAAGGTGAAATTGACAGGCAACAGCTTGGATATGGGGGGCTGAGAGATAGTGAGTACTCCAGGCTGACTCCTTGATTGTGAGTCTGAGGGACTAGGAAGACAGTATTGCCCTCTATAGGAATGGGAAGGTAGGAGAGGGTTTAGGGGAAAGATGAAGAATTCTGTTTCTGACATACTGAGTTTAAGATGTTTACTGGGCAACCAGTTTTAAATGTCTGAAAGGCAGTTGGAGTTGAAAGATTGGAAGTTAACAGAGATTGGGGCAGAAAATGTACATTTGAGAATCAAAATTTGATGACCAGCATAGAGATGGCAATTAAATATATGGGAGCTTATGGGATCTCCAAGTGAAGTAATAAAAATAGCTACAAAGGGCAGAACTAATAAGAGAAGAGAAGAGGGCTCAGGACAGAAATCTGAGAGATACTTATAATTAGAGGGTGTGATCTACAGGAGGATCCAGCACAGAAGCCTGAGGAGTGGTCAGATAGGAGAGATGGGGAGAATTAGGATAGAGTAGTATCCTGAAAGCCTAGAGCAAAGAAAGTATCCATGAGGAGAGAGTGATCAAGAATGCCAAAGGCTGTCGAGAGGTCAAGGAGAATGAGAATTGAGAAAAGACCATTAAATCTGGCAACTAAGGGATCATTAGTAACTTTGGAGGCAGTAGTTTTAGTGGAATGGTTAAGATCGGAATCCTGATTCTAAGAGGTTAAGAAGAGAGTGAGAGGAAAGTAGAAGCACCCATTGTAGATGGCCTGAAATTTAGCTACAAAGGGCAGAAGAAATACACGGTGATTGAGGGGATGAAAGGATCAAGTAAGGTTTTGTTTTGTTTTTTGGTTTTTTTTTTCAAGATAAGGGAGACATGGTCATTTTTGTATACAGTAGGAAATGAGCCAGTAGAGAGGGATAGATTGAAGGTAAGTATCAGTGGGGATGACAGAGAGGGCAGTCTGTTGGAGGGGGTGGGATGGAATAGGATCACTTGATTAAGTAGAAGGGTTAGCTTTGTTAAGGAGTAAGAACACTTTTATCATGTGAGACAGGTAAAGGAGAGAGCTGAGGAAGGCACCTGAGTGACATGAAATGAGTAAAAGGGAAGAAGAGGCGGTTTGTAGCAAAGGGCATGGTTTTTTCCCCACATAAAATATAAGGTAAGGATCTCTGCTAAGAGGGGACCTGGTTGGGGAGCCAAGGGAGGTTTGAGGAAGGATGAAAAGATTTGGAAGAGCTGCTGTGGAGAGTGGGATAATGAGTTCATAAGGGGGCTATATTAGGATTGCTTAGTTAGGGGCCAGTTGAGGTAATGCAGAGTAAATTTGTAGTGGTCCTAACCAGAATAGTTGCATGCTTTTTTCCATCTTCCTTTAGCAGCATGTATAGGAGCAAAGGCAATAAATGGAGTGGTCTTTGGCTGAGGCTTGGTTAGGTATAATCAGACACATGCAAATGGGGCTAGGGATTCAAGAAAGGAGGACGGTGCAGAGCTAAATTGGTTCACCATAGAGTCAAGATAAGGAGGAGAGAGTGGATAATGCCACAACAGATGCCCTGGGAGAAAAGTAAATGGTCAAAGAATTGCAGGCCAGGAGCCAGATAAAGAGTAGGATTTTGTATGGGAAGGTAGAGGAAGAGGTAAAAAGTCAAAAAACTATGATCAGATAAGGGGATTTCAGAATTTCAGAATAATTCTGGAAGTAAGGTGAATTTTAAAGTTTGTAAGTTAGATTTTTGTATGTAAAGTGAATTTTTGTTAATGTCTCTTAGAGTTAAGTTTTCTAGTATCTATGGATCCATAACAATCTCTTGTTCCCAGGTATCAGATATGAGTTCCCATAACTATGGTTCAAAACATCTCCAACCATGCTTGCTCAGCATTATATAATGATAAATAATATAAACATCCACTACAACTGCGCAGTGAGATACAGTGATGGGGTGATGGCTATAGTTGGCAATATGCCTTGTCTGTTGCCCCTATAAAACAGGTCGTCATTGGTCAGTGACTGGGTAGCCTTAGGGTTGAATGCACTAATGCTGCATGCCTTGATCGGCCCCCAACAAGGCTTGGGGAAAATCTATGTTTGCCTCAACTGGCTCCCACTGAGGCTTGAGGGGATTTAGGGGATGCACTAGTTGTGCATGTCTCAACTGACCCCATCTAGACATAGGGGTAGTTACCCCCTCCTTCTCACCAGCCCCTGTGAGAAGGGTGATTAGGGAATGCTGTAGGAGTTGTCCTTCCATTATCAGCAATTGTCTTCTGAGAAACAAGACTAGAATAAAGATTATTAATCCCTTCTTAGTGTCTTTCTTGTCTGACTAGATCAAGAATGAACCTGTGATAGCATCTCTCCTGTGTGCTGTGTTTATTTGTCTTACAAATCCATACCTCAATTTGTTGAATATGCCTACTTCTGAGGCATAAATTCACACACTGAAAATTTAACAATTGGATCATGAGAGCAGGTAAGAGCTGGTTCCAGCACACATCTGTTTCATTTTTATTTTATTTGTTCATTCATTCACTTATTCATTTACCTACCTAATTATTTACAACTAGAAAGATTTCTTATTAAGCTGTCTGTGACAGATGCATTTCTTTAAAGAATATCATTCTTTGGTTTGGTGGAAGTTTGGAGTTTGTTAAAGTTTTCCTAGAAAGATCCACACACAAAAATTATTAAGTACTGTATTCTCTAAAAGTTTCTTTGGAGTATGTTGTATAACAACTGTTTGTATGAAGGATGAGAGATTTACAAAGAAAGTTCCTTCCTTCTATAGCACTCCCTTGAGAGCCCTCAAGCCTTGATGTATACTTGATTTACACTGACATTCCAGATAAGCACATGGGGGTGGAATGGTAGGTTTACTTCTAGGCATTTATGATGGAGGGGCCCACTCCACCTCTCAGAGCACTCACTATATTCCCTGCCTGGTTTCAAGGTAACACATGGAGGCTTGGTGAACATTCTTTTAGACATGAGTGACTAAGGGTCTGGTACTGTGAAACAATGAGCATTTTCTGGTTAACTATGAAGCCAGAAGGACCAATGACAGCAGAGGGGGTGAGTCAGAACTGAGTGTTCCTATAAAAAGTTCAAGTAAACAAACTTACTTTCTATTCCTGGTTGTTTCAGGAGAAGGAAGACTACTGCTGGCTGCCAGTGAGAAAGAGTAAAGCTGTCATATCTCCCACTCAGCTGACAGTAATCAGAATTCCAGAACCTCAGATTATCCAATGATAGAACTTTTAGTGAGGGGATAAATGTTAGGAACTCAACATTCCAATATGAATGGAAGCTGGGGAAATAAGCCCAAAATGAATTGCTTGGTGCCTTCCTTCCCTCCTTCCTTCATTCCCTCATTCTTTTCTTCCCTCCTTCTTTCCTTCTATCTTTCTCTCCTTTCCTTCCATCTTTCTTTTTTCCAATCTTCCTTCTTTTCTTCCTTCCTTCCTTTCCTACATGTTTGTTTGCTGGTTTGTTGTCTTTCTTCATTTCCTCCTCCTGGAATTATTTCTTTAAGTAGACAGCTCTATGGGTACTACAAAGCCCCTCTGTCAAGAAGGAAATAGCAAATAAATGGGTCACTGAGCTTTAGAATGATGAGCTAGTTTATTCATGGCCTTTTTCTTAATTGTTAAAATATATACCTTCGTACATGTTAACAGCTAAGTAAAGTTCAACAACAAAATGATGTCCAATATTAGCTCAAGAGCCTGTATAATGTTCTGTGGGAATCCCAAACTCCAGAAAAATGCTATAATACATGTGGATGTATTCTTAAATTTGTGATTTTACTTTCATGGCACTAAATCATTGATGTCTGGAGGCAGATGATTTTTGTTGTTACTGTTCAGTCATGTCAGTCTAATTCCATTTGGGGTTTTCTTGACAAAGATATTGGAATTGTTTGCTATTTCCTTCTCCAACTAATTTTACAGATGAGGAAACTGAGGCAAACAGGGTCAAGGGAGTTGCCCAAGGTCAACAGCTACTGAGTGTCTGCTGGATTTAAATTCAGGTATTCCTGATTACAGGCAGTAATCAGGACACTCTATATCCACTGCCTAGATGCCCCCTGCATGTTTTTTTAGGAAGGCATGGAATCATAGAACCAAAAGGGAATTTAAATCTCATCTAGTCCAAATACTTTGCTTTGCAAATACATATCCTTGTCCAAAGTCACACAGTTAATTAGCAATACAATTAGGACTAAAACTCAGGTCCTCTGCCTTGGAGGTTGTAATGGTAATGGGGATTTGAACATCTTCCCAGCCCTATTATTGGCAATCAAACAAGTACTTAGCAGCTTGTTTCAAGTTCATGATTGTATCAAGTATTAAGATCCAGAACTTGTGTATCCCACAGTGGGAGGAACTTGCTGATGTAACAGGAATGGCAGAACAGGGAGGAACTAATGCCACATATAAGGAAAAGCCCAAGCTAGAGAGTCAGAATTGCTGAGAGAGAGAGAGGACTGCTAGGATCCTGATAACTTCTGAGAACTGCTACAAATTGAGAACAAAATGGAGAGCAGAACTTGTAATGGCAGAGTGGAAAACTGAGAACTGAACTGAGAAGAACTGAGAAGAGAATTGAGAAGTACTGAGAAGAGAATTGAGAAGAACTGAGAAATGAGAAGAGAGGAGAACTGGGAGGTAGCATGGCTGTGATGCTGGTACTTTGTCTGGTTTGATGTTACTTTGTCAGACTCATCTGCTGATAGAGAACATTGCTGTTGTTACAGAAGGGCTGGGACCTTACTCTGGTTCAGAAGCCCTGAAAGAGGATTTTCTTGTTGTATGTTTACAGAAATCCTGGAGGAGGGTCTTACTGATGTTTTCAGAGGTCCTGGGATTATTGATGATTTGTGTTAATTTCTCAGACCTTGTTGTTGGGTCTATGTTGATTTCACAGGCAGAAAGTAAATTGATGAGGGTGACAGCAATGTTCATGACCATTACTGTGGCTTTGTTAAGCTTTGTCTTCCCAGGAACAGAAACTGTGAAGGACTTGAGGTGTACTAGACACTGTGAGCTTCAATATGGAACAGAAACTTTGCAAGGAGCTAGACAAGGAACTGAGAGCTGTCTGCCTTTGAACTCAGGTGAAAGCTGAGTAGATATGGGCAGGAGGTGGGGCTATGGAAGAGAAACCATGGAAACTGAGAGCCTGCCTCAAGTCAAGATGAAAAGTCCTCTCCTTGGGTATTTAATGCAAACTGAAAAGATCATGATTTACTGTGGCCTAGGGGTGGAGGACTTTGTACTCTGTATTCTTTACCTCTTCAGGATGATTGAATTAAAGATGATTGGAAACTCATCTCCAATTAAGAAGAAAAAGACTTTTTGACTGAAAGATTAAGACAATGTGACCTAGGGGGTGGAGAACTTTAACCTTTGTTCTTTGTGCCATTAAGGATGATTGAATTAAGAACTTACTAAATGATTATATTTTGTTTAAAACTATTTGGCCACTTTGGTGAAAACTATGTGGCCAATTTAGTGAGAAGTTATGTCATAACATTATGAATGCTGTACTTTGATTTCTGTGAATATTTTGCTTTAATTTACTACTGAATTAATAGATAGTTCACTAGATTATGGAATCAGAACCTTGAAGCTGTTCACAGCAACAGTACTCTGGAAAGCTGTTCATGCTTGGCTTTACAGAAGTCCAGGCTCCTTTCTCTCATACCACAATTCTGAGTTTGGCTTTACATAGATTATTACCAATTCATATCTGGTTAATAATAATCATCATAACTATTATTTGGTAGATGCATTTTGATTTAAGTATCAGGATATTTTTATATAAAGTCAGTTTGGGGAGATTTCTTTTTTGATATGGATCCTCTGATGATTGAATTTTCTACTTCCACTTCACTCTGCCTGCATAGTTTTCTCATGATTCTTGGGAAGTTCCCTTTATTTTTGCACTGATTCTAGAATCTTTGGAGAGGAGTTCAAATATCTTTTAACCTTTATTCAGAAGATCAGAAGACAGAGAGGCAAATACATTAAACCAATGAATTTGAAATTATACTTTCTCCACTGAAACATGACCCAATTATATATATATATATTTTAGAGCAAGAAAGGTTTATTGCAAACTTTAATGATTTAAGGGTGCTAGAGATAAAGACATGGGATATCAGGGAGTGGATGGCCAAAAAAGGAGTTTAGGCCAGAAGGACCCCATCTAGGCCCTGAGGACCCAAATTCCCTTCAGTACAGCAGAATCCTTTTATAAAGAAAAGAACTATTCCTTAAAACCCAGGGCAGTGTCCCCAAAGGCAAAACAGAACCTGACAGTAAGGATCTGCATAATCTACACCCAGAGGCAATTATCCAGGTAACCTACCCCTCTTCTTCTTTTCTTCCCCATCCCCCAGCCTCCTTATTCCTTCCCCTCCCCCAATCTACAGCTTTATCCTGATTTGGCTCTAATGATATGAACTTATCATTTTGTGGACAGTTTTATTTTTAAGGCAGTGGATGGGAGGGTAAGTGCTTAATAAATATTTGTTAAAATATCTGGATAATTAGTCCTATCATGTACTTGAAATGTGTAGACACATACCTGAGAGAGAGAAGGGCTCATGAAGCTAGTGAATGAATTGTCCAGTTGTTAGGCATACAGTTTAAACTCTATGACCTCTGTTTTCTTGGGGGCTGGCGCAGAATTGCCATAATTATCATGGTAACCTGAATTCTTCCCTCTGCCCCAAGAGCCTGCTTCCAATTCCCTTGAAATCTTCAGACCATGGAAGCTAACATGAATTTGTCATTTTTAGGATTGAAAGTGTTAGCTGCCTTCCTCTCCCCCATCTCATTGCCAAAGGCAAGGAAAATACAACTGGCAAGGGGGGTGGAGGACAGTTACTGACTGTGTCTGCCTGGCTTTACTCCCACATGTTTTCCATTGCAGTAGTTCTTCCAAAGGGAGAGATGGGCCAGAAGGGTGACTGGCCTCTGGTCATATGATTAGACTGGGGGAGAAAAGGAGGAGCCTGGAGAAGGGAGCCTAGCTCTACTCCAATGACATTCAAGAGGATTTCCTCGCTTCGCTACCCACACCATCATAAGCCAACTTGGTCACCATGCTGGCTTCTCTCCTAGGCATTTGTCCATTTGGAAGGAGGTGATCCAACCCAACTGGAGAGAGAAGGGGATGGTGTTCAGCTTCAGGTCAGTTGGGGAGTATAGTGCCAGTACAATATTTACAGTGCCTACAATCACAATAAAAGACATGACTATAAATATCACATGTTTGATTGCAAAATATAACAAACTCTCCACATAGAGGACCAAACAGAAGCATTCATTTAGACACCAGAAAATGAATCCCAAAACCAGTAAGTCAATTCCATCATAATAGTAAAGAAATTAACAAGCCACAACAACACAGAGGGCCATGCCATTTTTCAGCTTTCCCACAAACCATTAGAAGATCAATATTTACTCACACACCTCACTCTTTCCTTCCCTGAGCACCTCTCTCTCCCACCTTCTCTCTGGCTCTGACTCCCAGCTTCCTGTGGCTGTGTTCTACCCTTCATCAAACTCCTCCCACCACAGGTTCCATGTGACCACATTTAGCCTATTAGGGGACAGAGTTTATCTTCAAATCAAAGAAGCTTCCTGCTGGCTCAGCTCTACCTCCTAGCAAGCTCCTCCCACCACAGGCTCCATGTGATTTTATTCAGCCTATTAGGGGGCAGAATTTACTTTCAAAGCAGGGAAGGTCTTAAAATTCGCCTCTAGGTCTATTAAGGGACAGGGAAGATCTTCAAATTCCCATTCCCATTACAGTGAGAGGGGTTGGTTGTGGGAAAGAGTGAGTTAAACTGTGTCCATTTTCGTCCCAAATCTCCCTCTCTCCTCCAGTTACTCCTCCTCCCCTAGAACCTATGTGGAGCTATTTTCCAATAAGGACTGGGAGAGGAATGAGTGAGCTGGGTCCAGGGGCACACGCGAGGCATGGAGTACCCAACACTCCTCAAACTCACATCATCTGGGGTGCCACCAAAGCATCTTGGGGATGCTGCTGGTAGCCCCCAACGGGCAATGTTCTGGGGCTAGGCATATCCCACAGTGAGAGAGGGTGGGGACAGGGCTGGGAGGGCCCCCAGAAGCTTCCCTTCTTCACTGCTAGACCCCTGCTTCATGATCTTACATTTTGAACGTTTGTTCTGAAACCAGATCTTCACCTGAGTCTGAGATAGGGCTCCTTGGGCTGCTCGCCGAACCCTCTCTGGAAGGGCCAGGTATTGGGTGTGCTGGAAACGCTGGTTCATATGCTGAAGCTCGAGTCTGGAGCGGATGCTTCTGGGCTTTCTGAGCTTTGAGGTCCTGCCATTCAGCAGGAGTCCATCTGGCTGTGGTGGCTTCTCCAGATCTGCCTCCGCCCGCAGAGGCCACAGAGATGCAGCGAAGCTGTCCTGGACTGCTGGTAAGGCAGGTGGGGGACGCTGGGGGCTGTGGGGCTGCCATAAGGGTAACCTACCACACAGCCATAGGACTGCGGAGCTCCCAGGGAGGGCCCCTGCAGGCTCAGGAGAAGAGGGCTGCAGACCTCGGGGGTATGGGAAATGAAGTGTGGGGGAGGAGGGGCAAGAAGTACTGGAAGGCGGCTTTGCAGGCATCAGGGTTCCAGGAGGGTGGTGGCGAAGATGTCATGGTTACAAGTGGCCCTGGACCTACAGGTTCCTGGCACCTGGACCCATGGCCTGTCCAACACCTTCTTCGACCTCCTTCTTCTATCCGTGTGTCCCGCAGCTCTACCTTCCCCAAGCCCAGTGCACCCGGTTCCGACGAGCTTCCCTCCCTTTCCCGAACTTAGAATCTCGGGGAAAGTCTCTCCAAAGGCCGCCTCCAGCAGAGAGCAGGAAAGGGGGTGGGGGTGGGAGAGAGGCCGAGGTCCCCCACTCCCCAGTTTCACCCCACCCCAGTTTGTCAACCCCCCTCCTTTTCCCTCAATTTCTCCACCCATGGCCCAAATTCTTGACTGGCTTAGGTCTTAACTGGTTATAATGTATTGGACAAAACCAGGTAAGATGACATTTAATAGAGAAAGGATTAAGTATTACTCAAGTAAAAAAAAAAAAAGTAGGCATTTCTGTATAGCAATTTGTCCTATATCACCTTGGTCCCTAGAAATAGCCTGCTAAAATTTTAACCAATTGCAGAAAGCATTCAGCCCTAGCAAATTAATTTCTGAAGTAGCCAAAAAAAAATGCTACTGCCTCTTGGCTGCCTTCAATATGTAGTTATGCTGCTTCAAGCAGGTTTCTAAGCCTTCACTCTTCACTGGATTCAGCTATCCACAAATTCTGGCACAGATCCCATCACAGGACTTCCAGTGGTTTGCTCTTCTGACTTTAAAAAGTTTATGTCTCAGCTTGTTAATTCATTCTCTAATACTTTATTAAGGCAAGAAAAAGTAGACACAACAGGGACAAGAGTGATGGCAAGTCCACTTGCTCATGGCTTCGTATTGACTTGAGTAGAAAGGGCTGAAGGCCTCACACAAAGTATAGTTTTGCCTCCTTATTAACATGTGCACATCAAAAAGAGAGAGAGAGAGAGAGAGAGAGAGAGAGAGAGAGAGAGAGAGAGAGAGAAAGAAAGATTATTTTTTAATTGGTTAGTTCCTTCTCAATGATGCCCCAGTAACATCCAGTCAAAAGTCCATGTCTTCGCCGCATGGGGAGCAGGCCTGAAATATTTATGGAATGATTTCATATACTACATATTCTACATAGGGGATTGACTCAGAGTTCATTGAATATTCTTGTATGAATTGTGATCACATTTGCCCTTTCCCCCATGTTTCCCCCCCAACCCCATTATATAGAGGTGATATTTTAGAATGTTCTGTCCTGCTCAGATCAGATCTAGAATATATTTTCCAGTTCTTTTTTTTTTTGGGGGGGGGAATAAACATGTTTATTATTGTCATAAAGAAATAAGTGATCAAAATTAAAATAGTTTGACCAAAATGGATTTAAATCAGGTCAAAAAGGAAGATTGGAACCAGATTGTGGAGGGTCCTAAATACCAGGCTAGGATCTTCAGACTGGGTGACAGCTTGTGGAGTCTATTGCTGTAAGCATTATTTTTCATGTAGGGGTTGAACTAGATGGCCACTGAAGCCCCAATACTAAAAAATTCAAGATTCTCTTATTTTTGTTGCATATTCTGAACTGGACACCCCAGGAACCATGTCCAGGAGGAGCTGAGTATAGTGCAAAGGCACTGGAATTGTAGTCAGAAGTCTTGAGTTCAAATCCTGCCTCAGACACTTTACACCTTTGTGCCCTTAGGCAAGTCAGTTAATTTTTCTGAGTCTCACTCCCTTCCTCTGTAAAATGAGCATGTTGGGCTTGGTGACCTCTAAAGTTCTTTCCACCTCTAAATATATAATCCTATGTTAAGTCACACAACTTTGGAACCTTTGCCCAGGGTCTACTTTGTCCTAATTGGTGAAAACCCATTGTATCTAGCCAGCCCCCAGCCCTTGACCATGCTTCTCTCCATCCTGTTCCAGACATGCTACAGCACAGCTGCCTTTCCACCCTTTTCCACTTTTTGCTCTGGGAATAGTCAAATCAACACTATTATTGCTTCTGGAAAGGATATCTCAACCTACTGCCTTATTACTCCCCTCACCAGCCCTGTGACTTCCCAGACCAAAATACTCATTCCTAGACATCACTTCCCCATATATGCTGTCTTTCCCTATTAAGATGTAAGATACCTGAGGACAGGAATTGACTTCTCTTCTATACTGATAGTTCTCAGTTACTGCAAATAATGAGTCCCATGGAGTAGTTGCATCATCTGAATTCACACTGTACATTTCTTTTTTTTAATAATAGTATTTATATATATTTGAAACATTTAATTTTAAGACCTCGAATTTCAGATCCATTCCCTTCCTCCCTTGTCACCCATTCCCTCTGGGAAGATAAGTAATTCAGTATATGTTGTACATGTCTAGTTATGCAAAACATTACCATAGTAGATATATTGTACAAGGCTGCTTATAATTCCCTCCCACCTATCCCACCCCCACCTGATCCATTCCCTACTTTGATCCTGTCCCTCTTCTATAGTGGGTACTTCCAACCTCCCCTCCCCCCAAGAATGCCCTCCCATCTATCATCCCTCCTCTCATCCCCCTTCCCCCTATTTTACTATAGGTTGAGATATACCATTTAGTATGTATGTCATTCTCTCCCTGAACCAAATTCAATGAGAATGTGATTTTGCCTTTTTGCCTTCCTATTCTTCCCCTCCCCTGCAGCCACTTCCCCTTGCTTCTTCTACATGATATAGTTTACCCTACCCTGTCTCTCCCCATCTCCTCTTGCCACTTTCCTCTCTCACCTCATAATTTCATGCTTTAAGTATCATCCCTTCCCAACAAATTCAACCTATGCCCTCTATCCATGTATAACTGTAAACATATATACACACATTCACATATGTATTCATATGACCACACATCCTTCTTCCATTATTTTCGTAGTGAGAAAGATTTCATCAGTCATAGTTATTGTTTTTCCATGTAGGAATGTAAATAGGTCAACTTTGATAAGTTCCTTTTGATTTCTTTTCCCTGAAGCAAGCATCTCTTGCTTCTTGTGTCTGGATGTCAAATTTTCTATTCAACTCTGGTTTTTTCCTCAAGAATGCTTGAAAGTCCTCTATTCCACTGAATGACCATATTTTCCCCTGAAACAAAATACTCAGTTTTGCTGGGTAGGTGACCCTTGGGTTCAGTCCCAGCTCTTTTGCCCTCTGGAATATCATATTCCATTCCCTTCAATCCCTCAGTGTAGAAGCTGCCAGGTCCTGGGTTATTCTGATTGTGTTTCCACAATATTGAAATTGTTTCTTCCTGGCTGCTTGTAGTATTTTCTCCTTGATCTGGGGATTCTGGAACCTGGCTATAATATTTCTGGGAGTTTTCTTTTTGGGATCTTTTTCAGGAGGTGATCGGTGGATTCTTTCAACCTCTATTTTGCCCTCTGGATCTAAAACATCAGGGCAGTTTTCCTTGAGAATTTCTTGAAGGGTGATTTCTAGGTTCTTTCTTTGATCATGGCTTTCAGGTAGTCCAATAATTTTTAAATTGTCTCTCCTGGATCTATTTTCCAGGTCAGTGGTTTTTCCCATGAGATATTTCACATTGCCTTCTATTCTTTCATTTGTTTGGATCTGCTTAACAGCATCTTGATTTCTCATAAAGTCACTAGCTTCCATTTGCTCCAGTCTAACTCTGAAGGAATGAATCTCCTGTGTGAGCTTTTGAGATTCTTTTTCCATCGGGCAAATTCGACTTTTTAAGGCATTCTTCTCCTCATTGCCCTTTTGGGCCTCTTTTGCCATTTGAGTTAGACGATTTTTTAAGGTGTTGTTTTCCTCAGTCAGGCTGTTGACCCTCATTTCATACTTTTCCTGCATCCTTCTCATTTCTCTTTCCAATTTTTCCTCCACTTCTCTTATTTGACTTTTAAAGTCCTTTTAAGGTCCTCTATGCCCTGTAACCCACTCATATTTTCCTTTGGGGCTTTTAGTGCAGGATTTCTGACCTCACAGCCCTCTTCCTGTTCCATGCTTTGATCCTCTTTGCCCCCAAAATAGGAGTCTAATGTTTCTTTTTCTGTTTATTTTGTTTCCTTTGCCTAGGCACGTTGTCACTTAATTACTTGATTTTTGGGTTTGTTGCCACAGTAGGACTCTGCCACCAGACAGGGGAGCTTCTGTCCCAAAGTTGGGGTCTTCACAACTTCCGTTTCTGGCAGGCTGGATACCCACCCCACACCCTCCACTGCAGACCACAATCCAGATCCAGGGAGGTTAAAGCAAAAGCAATTACCCCCCAAGACTGATCAATGGATCTCCCTACATTTTGCAGGCCAGGAGCTGGAGCTGCCACTGAAACTGCAAAATGGCGGGTCTCCTCAGCAGCTTCTAGCCCCCAGGGATGGAAGCTGATGCATTCCCCAAATACTGGTCCCAAAGTCCATAGGGCACTAACCTCTCACTTTGTCCTAGGCATGTCTGGAATCGCCACTGCTGCTGGTGTTCTGGGGTCCCTCCAGCTGGTTGCTGGCCCAGCCACCCTGGTGCTAAAACCTCAGCTCATGCGGACCTGGGCTCTGCTCTCCCTGCGCTGTGCTGCCAGCTCCCAGAGCACTGTGCTGGTCCTTCCTGCAGAGCTACTGGGCTGTCCTCAGTGGGAGGTTAGCTTCTCTGTGTCGTTCTGTGGGTGCTGGGGCTCCATAAGTTGTTCAGAGTCCCCTTTTACATAGTTTGGAGGTGATCTGGGGGGAGAGAGCCTTGGACATGCTGTTTCTATTCTGCCATCTTGGCTCTGCCTATTTTCCAGTTCTTAGTAAAATCTTTTAGGAAAAATATTTAAGTGGTAGAAGGCATTGATTAAGGCAATAAAATTTGTGAAGTATTTTGAATTCACACCACCTGAATACCTACATTAAACAAACAGAGGATTGTAACTCAGAGAAGAGAATACTTGGAACTCATAAGACAAGTGTCTTAAAATTTTTTGAGATCTAAGCACGCAGAAGACAGAGTATTAAGTAGCCAGGAAGACATAACTATTAGTAATAGGAATTGAGAAGAGGCCACTACAGGCTTGTTATAAGTTCATCATCCTAGTGATTAGAGATAGCCTAAAGTGGAACAAACCACCAAGAGAAGCAATGGATTCCTCTTTGTTGGCTATTTTCAATCAAAAGCCCTTGTGAATTATGTTATAGAGAGAATTGCTTTTCAGGTATAATATCAAATGTATAACCACTGAAATTCTTTCTAACTCTGAAATTCAGTTTTTGAAAATGTTAAATAACAACAACAAAAATATTCATTCATGAGAATCAAATACAATTTTCCCTTTTTTCATGAGATACAGAAGTTAATTTCAGATTTGACAGTTGGTTAATAAAGTATTATCAAATTTCAAATTGAAATGAATTCATTAAGGGGACCATTTTTTCCCATATAACACAGACCAGCAGATAATCTGACAAAGGGGAATGCTTTGGAATATGTTTTTGTATTTATATTAGCCTATAGTTTAGTTGTAACTGACATTCATAATGCTCCAAACAAAATAAAAAGAAACCACTCAGATCTAATTCTGGAGATAATGGCTTGATTACATGGTGTAAAAAAAATATTATAACTCAAGATTAGTTAGTACAGAACATCTTGTTACATACAATGTAACAATTGCAATCTCTTTCTCAGTTAACAGTTTATCTGGAAGGGGTCACATCTCAGTTTCTTCTGAACTGTATGCAATATTAAGAATAAAAGTAAACAAAAGCTTTAATTAAATAAAGGTGTTTAAGACAGAGGGAGATAATAGGGATAAATGATTAGCATAGAAAACCAACCTACCACTGAGAAGATGGAATGGGGATAGGTTGTGAATTGGTATAATCAGGCTTTTACTGTATCACTTCTAAATGTGCAATTATGAGAGAAATTCTGTTCATTTCATCCATAAACTCAGTTAACATATTGTAATTATTTGCCATGAATACACTGAAATTGTGTACCATCTGGAAAATTCTTGGTACTTTGAAAAGTCATAAGGTAAAGAAGATGCTCAAAAATATGCAGCATTCTAAGAATTTATTTAATCATAAGATAGTTCTGTTAATATTGACTATATGTACTAAATGCCAAAATCATACAATAGATAATTAGTTAGTGGGCATTTATTGTGGATTCAAGACTAAGACTAACATGGAACTTGCAAAAGAAATAGAAGAAATCTCTTTTCCTAAGAAACTAAACATCTAATAAATTGATAGTATCAATATAATAATAATAATTCATTTTGTAGCACTTTGACATTGATAGCATATTCCTCTTGGTGATGCTATGAGGTACTGTATTTTTAACTCATTTTACAAATAAGGAAACTGAGGTTTAGAGAGGAAATGATGTGGCCATGATAACATAAGTGTCAATACTTGGATGTATTTGTGATCTTATCTTCTCCATTCTTTCTTATTCTGGGTAATGCTTGTCCATGTCCTTTTAGAAAACTTCAGAGGAAGATCTGCTCAAGATGCTAGAAGCCTTCTCTAGTTGTTGTAGGATGTTTTTGTTTTGTCTTGTTTTTTATCATGTAGATACCAGTGTTTCCAAAAGGGGACATATAGGTAAAGAATGCCTACTTGTCCAGATTATAATGTATGATATGATAGACAGCAAAGTGGTGGAGCTTGTCCATCTCTGTGCATACAAATATAATGGGAGACTGGCCAGTGGAGCCTGGCATTGAGAGCATATATAGTGCTTTGCCTGGTACAAGCCCAGGGATACTTGATGGTCCTGCTTCTGGAATTTCATGAAACTGAAAATAATGATTTGGGCTCAGCACAGAACATGAGTGGAATGCTCTGGGTCGCCTTCAGGAAATTGCAAAGTTCTTTTAGTGACAGTTAGCTTCTCACATCTTCGTAATGACAATATTCTTCTGGTATTACTATGTGATTGTGAATCATAGAAAACCACAGTCTTCAAAGAATTGAAATAAAAAAAATTACCCAAGAGGAAATTGAGAGGTTCACAGGGAGCTTAGAGAGCTGCAACAGATAATGAAAGTACAGAAAAGGAAATAATCACAGAAATGAAAAAAATGAATGCTCTGGTAAGTGTCAGCAATAATTCTAGACACTAGTATCCTAAGAATATATGTGTATATATATGTATGTGTGTGTGTGTACATATATATATATATATATGTATATATGTGCTACATATATTTGCTATATATAGCAAAGAGATATAGCCTTCAAGGTCCATTCAACACTTTGGCAGAACCCCCTATAGTGACCTTCTGGGAAGTATAGGGGGAAAAAAGTCACACAGTATGATAGACTAACATCTAAAAGGGAATCAACCCATTTTACAGATAAGAAAACTTAAGTCCAGTGAGATAAGTTATGCACACCAGGTGAAATAGATATAGAGTCAGAAACAAGATTTGAATTGAGATCCTCTGACTCTAGAACAGCACTCATTCCATTGTACCATGATTGTTGTCCTTTGTTTTCAAGGAGGACCAAAATGACATCAGTGTGTCTGACTGTGATTGATCAGACCAATATGAGCCCCGAGAGCTCTACCACAGGTTGAGCACAAATAGTCCATGTTAACATTTGGGGTGGAGTCTCTAAATTTGTGCATCTCGTGTTATTTTTGAGCTATATTCATTCTTCTTTGTTCATAGTGCACAACACCTTCTCTGATGAGGGCATGCCATGCTGGGGAGTCCTGTACAAGTGTCTCCCGAATCACACAACCAATTCCAAAGTTCTTAAGAGAGACCTTGAGAGTGTCCCTGTATCATGTTCTGATTACCATGAGCACTTGCTTTGTGTGAGTTCTCTATAAAATAGTCTTTTAGGCAAGCATGCATTTGGCATTTGAACAATGTTGCCATCCCATTGGATTTGTGCTCTTTTCAGTAGAGTTTGAATGCTTGGCTGTTAAACTCAAGAAGGGATCTTGGTGTCTGATACCCTGTCTTCCCAGGTGATCTCCAGAATCTTACTAAGACAATTCAGATGGAAGCAATTCAGTTTTATGGCATGGTGCTGGTATACTGTTCAGGTTTCACAGGCATACAGCCATGAAGTCAACATAGCAGCTCTGTAGAACTTTAGTTTGATAGTCTAATAACTCTTCTCTCACACTTTCTTTTGGAGCTTTCCAAACACTGAGCTAGCTCTGGCAATGTGTGCATCAACCTCATTATCAATACAACTCTGAAAAGTATACTGTAAAAGTAAGTGAACTGTATCATACGACTTCTTTAAAAGGGAAACTGTGGTTCCACCAAAAATGAGAAGGCATTCATGAGCTTCTATTTTAATTACCATAAGGGGTATCTACATGCATTCAAATACACCAAAGATCCATTTGAGAGGTGATAGTACCAGAGCAACATTTGCATTATTCTTTTTATCCTCTACTCAGCATGTATGGAGGAATGGCCAGTGACTAGCCATCACCTGCTTTTCTATGTCATGCTTGACCTTAATAATGTCTTCTGTATTTTTAAACAGTTCCTTGGACACAAGTCATTCTCTGTAATATGTTTCATCCTATTTATATCCACCATTTATCTTTGATATTTTGATTATTCTGAGGCTCTTTTTCCTAGTATTCGTAGTTATTTAGTATCAATCATGAGGTTATTTATGTTTAATAGATTAATTTTTGTGGAAGGAAATAGTCTGGGGTCTTTCAAAGTGCTGAGCCAGTTCCCAAATTTACTCTAGTCTGTTCTCTTCCTTCTATTCAGTTGTGGTTCACTATCAAGCTATAGTGGTTTCTTAATATATACATACAAATCCAATTGGTTGTTCATTCAAATGCATGAAATACTCCAGACATTATAACTACTCCATCTACTTGTTTTTCCCCTTTGTTCCTATTATTGATTGTTAGGACATTCTCTTTAGAACTGTCCTAGATCCGACTGAGAAAGCATGTTGTGTTCCTTGTTGCAATTATTACAATGTCACCTGCAAACAGGAATACCTCAAGTAAAATACCATATTTAGGTAATTCTTCCATTTAGACTTCCTTAATAAACTTTACATAGCACTGATTAATAATTTTAGTTAGTATATGTTTGTATTATATTTCACTTGATGTTGACAGTCAAGGGATTGTTTAATAAATGTATCTATGAGTCTTGAAGGAAGCTAAAGATGCTAAGAGGTAGATCTAAGAAGGGAATACATTCCAGTCATGGGAGTTAGTGAAAATGCATAGCGATGTCAGATGGAATACTGTGTAGACCATGGGGTTACCTGTGGGATATCCAGGTAGACATTTGCACTAAGCTCTTGGTAATGTGGCCTAGGGTCAAGGTTAGACAAGATCTGAGAATAATGAGAAATTTGAACAAATGAAAGGACAATTATCACATATATATGTATTATCTCTCCCATTAGAAGGTAAACTCCTTGAGGGCAGGGACCATTTTTTGCTTCTTTTTTTCCTGAGCACTCAGAGTGGCTGGCATATAATGTCCACTTAAAGACTTGTCACTTGCTTTATTGCTTGGTTATTTGAGGCTTGTGCCAAGTTTTTAGTATGTTCAGTCAGGTGGGTTAAAGAAAAGCAAATCAGTAACCAAAACAGCCAATTTTCTAGATAAACCAACAGGTTTATTTGATGACATTGTTTCACCTTTGAGCTAGCTGTATTTGTTTTGTTTTGTCATTTCATACTGCATGTAGTTGCCCATTGGGTTTCTGTTATAAAACCCTGAAACTATAATCTTCTCTATAAAGGAGGCATTTCCCTAGGACAAATAAAAGAGATGTGGTCATTTTCAGTTTAAAAGCTCTTTCTCTGTTGCTGTTAATTAGGATTCTCTCTTCCCAGACCTACCAGCTGCTCCTACTGGAGTGAATAAACAAATCAACTTTTTAAGACCCTTACAGAGATACTTAGTAAGACCTATTCAAAATGCAGACACAAATTTTTGCAGTGGCATCTTGTTGCAAAATACAAGTGTTTGGTTGGAGAAAAATGCTGATTTTCTATTAAATAACATTAGGAAAGAAATAAATTATCCTCATTATCCAACCCCTCCACTATGTCATTATATAAGGTCATAATAGGATTGTAATACGTGAATCATATGAGGAGGGCAGGGACTTTTTCCTTTGTGTCTTTGTATCCTCAGTGCCTAGCACAGTGCCTTACCCATACTAAAATAGTACAGTGGTTGTGTGATCTCATCCATGGGGAAGTTCCCTTTAACTCCGGAGATTACAAATCAGTCATTGCAATGAATTCGATTTAGCTTTTGTCAATGTCCTCAGATACAGATTCACAGCAATGGATTCACCCAACATATTGCAAACTTACTCACTTTTCTCTTGGTACTCTAAAGGTGTTGTGGGAAGCACTCAGATTGTGGTTGTGTATTGGTTATCCATTGCTATCCTTGTGTGATCAGTCTATCTTCTCTTGTGATCATATATTTCTTTGATGACATCCTTTACTCAAGTCTTCACAGTTCTTTAGGAGTTATTTGTTGAAACCTGTTCATACATTCACCACGCATTTCTCTATTGCCTTCTCTGTGTATTCATTTTTAATTCTTCTGGCATGCCAGTGTTTCATGACTACAAATAATGCAATTCCACTATTGTGACTATCATAAAGTCTTGCACAAAGTAGATGCTTGATAAATGTTGAATTTTATGTTGAGAGCTTAGAAAGTATTTATTTCAACTTCCAACTACCTATTCTCTATTTTAACATGTTTATTATAAAATTTATAACACTCAAGAATATAAGTACAGGAATACTACCTTCACCATGGGAGATCACAACCTGTTTAGAAAGTATAACCTTAGATAGTAGTGATCTGCCTTTAAAGAACTAGTAAACCATTGGTCCTTGAATATTTATCTGTTGGTATTTTTAAGAATGCTTTGGTTTATGATTTAATTCTTTTTATAACAAAGTAGTTTACAGGATCACAAGTCTACAGTTAAAAGGGTTGTTGAAAACTATCTAATTTAGCTTTTTAGTTTACAAATGAAGAAATTCAAGGTTAAGTGACTTGTCTCTGATCGTAAAGGAAAAGCTATAATGGAAAAGCTGGGATTCAAAATTAGAACTTGTGACTTGAGTTCAGAACTCTTTCCCTTGTGGCACAGTGCCCTTGTCAGTTCTAAAATCTGACTGATGGATTTTTTTAACTTTCATTTCTGATGTTTTGTTATTATACAGATAGTGATACAAAGAATGTACCCAACACACAAAATAGTTGCTTCCTTCTGGATTCTATGAAGATATAACTCAATCCTGAACTAAAATATTTGAGGAGATATTTAACAGAGGTTAAATGATCATAGAGTTAGGAAGTGTGACACCTGGAATCTTAACCCTGGTCTTCCTGATTTCAATTATACCAAAGTTTCCACAGCCTCTAAATAAATGTATTAAACCAAATATGAAATTTCATTAAACAAATCAATTTATATCTTGATTGGGAAAAAAAACAAAAAATCAAAATACAAACCAATTATATTTTGATTAGGATTTTTTTATTTGATAGGTAAGAAAGAGGAAGTTTAGAGACAATATCAATGAGTTAATTGTCCAAAGTCATAAAGTGAGTGAATGTGAAATGTAGCATTATAATTCTGGTCTTTTGACTCTGTGTTCCAAAGTCCTTTCACATCATCTTACTACCACATACTTTAATGTTTATAGTTTTAAAATAATTAATCCCAAACACTCAAAATATAATAAAAATAATAACATTTTTAAAACAATTACTATGTGCCAAGTATTTTTCTAAGCTCTTTATAATTGCTGTCTCCTTTGATCCTCATAACTCTGGTAAGTGCTATTATTATCCCCATTTTACAGAGGAGGAAACTGAGGCTGACAGGGTAAAGTAACTTGCCAAAGGTTGCACAGCTAGTAAATATCTAAGGTAAAATTTAAATACAGTTTCTCCTGCTCTCTTTCCAAGGTACCATCTAGCTACCCTAACTTTATAATTTCTATTCAGATGGTTAGTAACACACCAGAGTATTAGTATACTATGGTAGCATAATAAATATTAAACAAAGAAAGTGTTCACATTTAAACAAATGGCTACAGCGTGTATCCACAATTCACAAACTCCAAGGGCCTAAGTAAAATTCTTTATTCCATTAAAACCATAGAGAGAGAAGTAGAATTGCAGAGTGACAGATCTAGAGTAAGTAAGACTTGGGTTCAAGTTCCACTTTTGCCGTCTAATAATTGTATGATCTTGGGTGAGTCACTAAGTGCCTCTGCATCCATCTAAAATGTCTTAGATCACTCTATAAAACTTCAAATCGCAGAGAGCACACAAATCTGTACTGATAGATGGAGTTATTCATCAAGATTTAATAGATCACTGAAATCACAAGTCCTCTTCCATGTGGGCTGTACCTTAACACACTTTGGTTGCTTAAGGAATTGTCAATGGTGATAATACAACCTTTCTTTATGGCTTAAATGGAGTTTGTTTTTTTTTCCCTCCATGTCAGGAAAAAATGGGGAGAAACAAAGTTAGGCTATCACTATACTAATACTGCTTCCAAGAAAAAAAGAAATCAGCAGACTCACTATATACACACACACACACACACACGCACACACACACACATGCACATACACACGCACACATATATATTCATTGAACTGATTATTAGCACTTATTTTTCAGGGCCTTTGGGCATTTTATAAGTATGGAAACAAAACGTCAAATCACATGGCAAATGAAGCCAATTAGTGTTGGTTAATTCTTTTATGAGTTCTTGCCATCATAAACCAAATGTTTTCTGCTATATCAGTTATTTCCTGGTGAATGGGGAAAGTTAAAACTTCTCAGCCCATAAGTTTTCTTGTGGGAGCAAGCCAGAGTTTTGGCTTCCCCTTTCCTCCTATCCCCCTTCTTTACTACTGCCATATCAGCATTAGGCCCCTTAGGGGTTTTGGACCTCCTCCCTTGCTTCTGACTTTTTCCCCTCCCTCCCTTTAGCCTTTGCCAAATAAGAACATGAACAATACCCTGGTTCCCTGCCCATCTCCCAGCCAATAGGGGATAGTGGAGGGCTTCTTTGTTCCTTATTATTGGAGGAGACTTCTCACTCAGATTGTAAGCCTGCCTCCCAGCCAATGGGAGAAGGGGCAGCGGTGGGAGTGGGCTTGACTATGTTAGGGTACAAATTCTTGTTCTGTTTTCTGTAAAACACCTCCTCTTCCTGATCCATCATGGAGAGGACAGCCTTCTTCCTGTGGGGATAAAAGAATAAAAATTTCCTGTTTTTATCCTGAGAAACTTCTGTGTTCTTGATTAAATCTTGAATAGGGTTTTTCACCCCCCACACTGGGAGTATATTGTCCCCTTTCAGAAGCTGTGCTCTTTCAGGCTGTTAAGGTACCAGCACAAATTAATCCATTGGAACATTAGGGAGAACTTTAGTACATAGGGTCTGAAAGAATTGCTACAGTGTTTTACATGTTCAAATGGTTTATGCATCTGGGACAGTATGGTACAATGTTATTATTGTGGCAATTTCATCCAGCTTGAGAAGCATTTATGTGCCTCCTGTGTCTGAGGCACTGTGGTATGAACTTGGAATACAAAGATGACTTTATTGGAGGCCCTGCTTTCAAGGAGGTTACTATCTCAGGGAGGTGAAGGAGCAATGACCAGTTGGGGTGAACAAAACATATATAACTATAGTAGAAAGAGAAAGAGGAGTGAGACAAATGCAAAGGGGAGACATGCCAAGTTCTCTAAGAAACCAAACCAAAGGGAAGAGAATTACTTTTATTACCTTTATACCAAGGTGGGGCAAGGGTTGGGGGACAATGGAGAAGAGGAGAAAGATGGAAATGTTAGGAAAAACTCTATGACCTTTGCAACTTTTATCAAGAAAAAACATTTGATGGGATCTCTGTGTATATATGTGTGTGTTTCCTAATTCTGTGAGTCCTCTACTAATATAATCTCCAAATAATTGAAGCTTGTGATCACATAAGGAGTAACAAAAGGATATTCAGTCATCATAGGCATATTATAAAACATTAGAAACCAGGAATTGCATAGGAGAGAGAATATAAAGGATATCATTAGAGAAACATATGACAAGATAAAAAAAAAAGATGAGTCACATAGCAAGAATGAGATATAACCAAAAGACAGCCCAATGGTAGCATGGGATAGTAGATGGGCTACTGGATTTAGCATCAGGAAGACTTAACTCAAACCAAGCTTTTTCAAGCTACTAGCTGCATTACTCTGGGCATTCACTTACACTCTCTTAGTGTCAGTTTCTTCTCTAAATTAGGGATAATAGTTGTAGTTACATCACAAGGTTATTGTGAGGATCAAATAAGATCATTTATATAAATTGCTTTGAAAATATTAAAGCACACAAATATCAAGTATTAATTGTATCCACATGTAACCTTGGCTCATATCTATGGGGAAGATTTGTAAAAATAAGGTCATTATTCATAGTAACTCTATACTTGAAAGGCTGTTTATGAATGGTTCATATTTATGCCCCCAGTGCAGAACTCTCTAACAATGTGCTGGGAGTGGAGTTCCTAGCCCAGTACTAGGAAAGATTCCTCTCTCCTGTGTGGTTCCCTTTGTGCTCTCATGCCAATAACAAAGGGGCATTCAGCAGCACAAGGAGAGGGTTGACCACAGGTGTTTATAAGAAATAATATTAAATGTGTAACTGTAGTCTTTAACAAAATAAATTTAAGGAAAGGACAAATGGAAGTAAGGTTGAGGTAAGCTACAGTTAGCCAATTCCCCTCATTAGGCTTATTTGTCTAAGCAAACCTGCTGCTAGTGGTACACACACACACACACACACACACACACACACACACACACACACACACACACAGAGTTACATACACCTATCAGCATGCCCATTTAGATAAAGGTGTTCTCTCATGGTCTTAAAGAAAGAACAGCAGATTGGGCTCCTGCCCAGTTTGCTGACTGCTTTCTTAGGACAAGATCTCCCTTCTCTCTCCTCTTTCTCCCTAAGAATCCCCTAACTCTCATTATCTTTTTTGCTTTCTCCCAAGTCTTCCCACCCCATCCTACTTCCCCATCCTGGGCTGACTGATTTTTCCTCCTCATTATAAACTGGTGAGAAGAATGCCAGAAACCAGGAGGTTTGTGGCCAGCCAGTCCCATACAGGGGTGGTTTTACATACAATATCAAAAGAACATAAGACAGGCCCAATAAAGTGGGTTTGGCAGATATATTCTGGTACATTGGTGGGAAGGTATGGACAAGAATCACATAGTGTAGAAAGATAAATGGTTTATAGTCTACACCCAAATCAAAGAGAACATAGGTCCCTTGGAAACATTAGAAAATATTTAAAGACTTTGGTTCAGGGAGAGAATGACATACATACTAAATGGGATATCTCACCCTGTAGCAGAATAGGGGGAAGGGGATGAGAGGAGGGATGATGAATAGGAGGGCATTCTTGGGGGGAAGGGAGGTTGGAAGTACCCACTATAGAAGAGGGACAGGATCATGTAGGGAATGGACCAGGTGTGGGGTGGGGTGGGTGGGAGGGAATTATAAGCAGCCTTGCCCAATATATCTACTATGTTAATGTTTTGCATAGCTATACATGTACAACACATACTTAATTACTTATCTTCCCAAAGGGAATGGGTGGCAAGGGAGGAAGGGAATGGATCTGAAATTCGAGGTCTTAAAATTAGATGTTTCAAATATATATAAATACTATTATCAATACTCTTTTGTGTGTAATTGGGAGATAAGATGTGCAGGCATTGGGGCACAGAGATTCACCTTGCTCTAATGGAAAAGTCAAAGGGGGTATGGGAGAAGATATGGGAGAGAGCAGATTGGAGGAAGGGATATCTTGTGGGACTGCTATTCTGTGATGGTGGGTAGGGGAAACACGGGGAAAAAAATTGTAACTCAAAATCTGGCGGAAATGAATGATGTAAATCAGAAGTTAATAAAGCATTTGTTTAAATAAAAAAAGAGGGTTATCTACAGTGTCAAAAGATGAAGATAAGGGGAAGCAGAGCCAAGATTGCAGAGTAAAAGCAGTGACTTGTTTGAGATCTCCCTCAAACCCCTCTAAATACCTTTAAAAATGACTCTAAAATTCTAGAGTAGCAGAACCCACAAAATGAAGTGAATCAAATTTCCAGCTGGATATAACCTGGAAGGTCAACAGGAAAGATCTGTTGCACCAGTCTGAGAGAAGAGCACAGTCCAATGTGGGCCATGGCAACACAGACTGGGCTGGAGCAAGTCTCAGGTAAATGAATCACTGGCAGTTGTGGCAGTTTCCAGACTTCTCAACCCACAAATGCCGATGACAACTTAGAAGTTCAGTAGGAAAGACCTGTTAGACCTGGGTGAGAGTCCCAGCCTCAGGCAGCAGAGGCAGCAGTGGCTGCTTTTAGAGGTCTCTGCCAACAGACAGCAGCTGATCAGAGGGGATTGCAGGGATCTTTTTGCTAGTGCTGAGACAGGATTCTCTTGCTTTGCCCTATTTGGATCTGGGTCAAAGTGCTAGGTGGTGGTCCTGTGGCAAGGTGGAACGCTGATGTGGCAGAGCTTGTGGTGGCAGTGGAGAGAGAATCCTCCTCACAGTTTCAAGGCAGATAAGAGTACTTGTGGTCACTCACAGATGAGAGCACAGACCAGGAGAGGAGTAAACACCTCTCCTTTGATCATTTCCCCTTGAAAGAACTGAAAATTTACAGGTCCCTAGAAGTATCTCTGAAAACAGCTGAACAAAATCCCTGAAATTTGGGATAGTACACCCCCCACAATGGAAGCAGAGGCATACCTTAACAAAGAGCTAAAAAGTCAAGTAATTGGCTGGGAAAATGAGCAAACATCAGGGAAAAAAAGATGCAGATAAGTCATGAAGGATAAGGACTAAGGAAAAGTCTACTGATCAGTTAAGAAATCCTAAGTTAACTTTGGAAAGAGCAGTTTTAGGTGAATAATGTTGTAAATCATACTGTATAAAATTTTTTAAAAGTATTAGGAAAAGAAGTAGAGGCTTTCTCAAGGAATTTGACCATAAAAAGGAGAAAAGGTAGGGGAAAATAGATACAAGGATGGATGGATTAAGTAAGGAGGTTTTGTTGTTTTTGAGGATGAAAGAGACATATTTTTAGGCAATTCAACAGGGAGAGATTGAAGAAAGATAAGTGAGAAAGTTTGGATGATCGAGGGGGTAATCTTTTGGAGAAGACAAGATAGAATGGGATAATTTGTGCAGGTAGAAGCATTTTCCATGGCAAGTGGAAAACTACTTCTGCATATGAGACAGGGATAAAGGAGGAAAGAAGGCATTTGAGTGATATGTAATAAAGAATATGGGAGAAGAGGGCGTTATCAGCAAATTGCCTCATGTTTTCCAGCAAAATATACAGCAATAATATACTCCCCTCAGCTGAGAGGGTAAGGGTAAGGGAAACTATGAGAAATTTGAGATTTCAAAAAGCCATTTGTGAGTCAGATTGTGTTAATTATGGAGATATCAAAGAATCGCCTTACAACAGTGAAGGCTCAAGTGAGATTATATAATATAAATTTGGAGTGGACACAGTCAGCATGGTTTTGTGATTTTCTCCACCAGAATATGAGTAAGAACAAAAGGAGATAATGGAAATTATCTAAAACTGAGATTTGGCTGAACATGATCAGTGATATTTTAAGAGGGCAAAGAACTTAATAGCAGAGGGTAGTGTAGCATTGGACTTGTTCAGCAAGGTATCAAGATGAGGAAGGTAGGAGAGTGTAGCTAATTCAGGAGAAATAACTCAGAAGATAAGGGATTGGAAGTCACAGTGAGGACAAAGAACACAATTTCAGGTGTCAAGGAAGAGGAAAGGACAGAATGATGATTATCACCAGAGAAGGAATGTTGAGAGTTCATGAACATGGAAGTTGTGCATTTGTAGATGATGGCAAGATAAGGATTATATTTGTGTGTAGCTGAGATGGGGTGGAGGAGTAGGTTGTGTGAAATGATAAAGTTGAGGTCTGGGATATTAGGATGATTGAGAGAGTCTAAATATGTTTGTTGAAGTCCCCCAATATAAGGACAGAAGATGAGGAAGAGATAAAGATTGTGAGTCAGGCTGAACTCATGGAGGAAAGAAGGGATGTATACTGAAGGTCAAAAGAAGGTAACTACTAAGATATTTTTATTAAGTGACTTGCCCATTGATACAAGATGATATCAGAGACAAGATCTGAAATAAGATCTTCCTATAATGCATTTCATAAGCTACTCTGATATCATAAATTTGTTTGTTTGGTTAGGGGAAATGGTGGTGGCTGGAAAAGAAGTGGTTCTTGTCTCTCTCTGGAGCTCAGTTTCAGTAATGTCACTACCTGAGAAGAGTATGATTAACAGACTAGCCTTAAAATAATGCCTAGGACAGTAGAAGTCCAATTATTGTGCACACAGGACCTCATTTAGTGTTTGAATCATCTTACCTGGCTTTATATTATTAGGCTGCAGTCATACAAACATAAAATAATAAATAAATAAATAAATGCAGTCATACAAACATAAAATAATAAATGAATGAATGAATGAATGAATGAATGAATAAATAAATGAGTAAGTAAATAAATAAATAAAAATAAAATGGTGGTTTCCTAAAAACTAAAAACTATTCCAGCCATTTAGCTACAAGGCCTTTTAGTCTTTTCGGCCACATTGATGGCTGAAGTGCTCTTTTTAAAAAAAAGACCAATAGTTCGATACTGTCCTCAAGTATGTGACCACATGCCCTAGTGAAATCAGAGGACTTTCCCACATATATATATATATATCTCCAAGAACAGAATTTGACTGGTAAGATACTAATTAAGGGTCAAGGGCCCAAAGAATGTGAATTTGAATGATGGAAACCACATTCTTCCTCCCTTCACAACTCTATTCTGCCAGAACAACATCCCTTGTCATCTAGTTGTGGTTCTAGCAGATTCTAAAAGCCCAGGAATGAAAGATACTCTAGCTTTTAAATGCCTCTGGAAGAATGGGGAAAATATTCTGCACTTTCTTATCTTTTTTTTCCTTTTTGTAGTAACCTATATCATTTCCTGATGCTATTTCTTTGGGTGAGTGTTAAACCTATGGGAATCCTCCTAGATGGAAAAGTCAGCTGGCTATGGGCCCAAGTGAGTTAACTCAGGCAAAGCAAGGCATTAGGCACTTAATAATTCTCTGCCTCACTTATACACACAGGGAAGGTTTAGACATAAAAACAGCACCTCTTGCCAATTTTGTGGGGACAGCCATGGAAGCTCTTGGTGTATTTGACTATCAGGCTACTGCTATTAATTTCATCCTTGGAAGCTTTGGGAAAATGTGAATTGAGGAATTACCATTCTCTTCCCCAAACACCTTTCCAGAGGAGTGCTATGGCATGAAACATGCATGTACATACAAGTACACACACACAACAAGGAAATGTGAGAGATAGACACAAAACCATTGTGGGAGAGACTGACTAGAAAGCAGGGGCGTTCTGACAGGTCTGTCAGGATAATCCAAGTGCACTGCTTCTGTGTCTGCATACGTGTTCCCTTTGATTGAGTAGAGGACTAAATGATTTACAAAGGAGGCCATTCATGCAAGACAAGGATAAATGGTCCTCTCCATAGTCCATAGCATTGTAACATCTTTGAATTTACCTGAGCCTTTGCTCTTAGGTGAAATGCAAATTTTCCAGCCAGGGGAGTTAAGTTGTTAAGGAAATTATGTCAGCTTTTTTCAAGGGTGGGAAAGTTCATGTAGGACAATAGCACAAATGGTTAAATTTGCTTTAGGCTCTATGTTTTTTTCTAGGTTTTCTTCTTCTTTGGGGAACTGCCTTTCTGTAAGGAAATGTCTCAGCACTGAGTTCGCATCAGGTTCTGATTTATGTCTCCTTGTCTAACCTAAGAGGTGATTCAGGTGTCACCTTCTCCTTGAAGCCTATCCTCCATCTTCTCAGTCAGAGAAGACTCTCTCATTCAGTTCATTTCAACCAGCATTTTTTAATGCTTGATATAATGCTAGGTTCTGGAGTAACAAAAACTGAAATTACCCCAAGCCACTTCACTTGAATTCTGTGAAACTTTAAAATTCTATTTGTATTATATTTAATTGGGTAAAGATCTTAAGCTGCTGCTAACCTGAAAAAGACCCTTCTGTGAATTTGAAAGACTGTCAATTGTCATCTTTGTATCTCCAACAGCCAGCACAGTGCGTTGCAGAGAGTAGGGATGTTGTTAGGATCAAATTAAGATAAACTATGTGAAGTGCTTTGCAGACTTTATAGCACTATAGCAATGTCATTTATTTATTGATAATGATGATGATGATGATAATGGAAATATAATGCTACCTCCTACTCAATAAACTCCAGGGTCTCCCTGTTAACTACAAGGACTAAATGCAAAATGCTCCATTTGACTTTCAAAGTCCTTCATAACTTAGCCCCCTTCTATCTTTATTTTCTTCTTATTCTTTTCTTCCTGACAATTACTCTTTGATCTAGTGGTACTGACCTCTTGGCTATTTCAGGAACAAGCATTCCATTTCTCAGCAACCAGAATTTTCTTAGAATATCCCCCAGGCCTGGAACACTCTACCTTCTTCATTTCACCTACTGACCTCCCAGACTTCCTTTAATTCCAACTAAAACCCCATCTTTTACTAGAAGTCTTCCCCAACCTCTGTTAATCCTTCCTAGTGCCTTCATTCTGTTAATTACTTCCAAATTATCCTATAACACACTATGTATATATTTATCCCGCATTAGATTGTGAGTTTGTTGAGGGCAAGGACTGTCTTTTGTCTTTTATTTTAATCCCCAAAGCTTAACTCTGTATCTGGCACATAGAAGGCACTTTATATATGTTTGATTAATTACCACTTAATAAATGTTTATTGATTCATAATTATTGTAGGATCACAGATTTAGATCTGGAAGAGAATTTAAAAGCTTCTAGTCCAAGTGCAATGCCGAGACATGCAGTAACTGACCTTAGGTCATACAGGTGGTAAGTAACAGATGTTTTCTGCCAAAAAATTCAGTGCGGTGTCACCTGGACTAAAACTATACTTAGAAAATGTTTGTTGGGATTGGATTGAATTGGAGTATATCTGGACTTTTCCACAGAAAAGTAACTGAACATTTAGCCATTAGTATTTCTCTTCTCCAACCAGAGTGGAAGAATTCAAATTGGTAAATAATTTATTTTGTGAGACTACAGAGCCTTGGGATGTTGTTTTGTATCTCTTTGATTTGCAGGACAATTTTTTCCATTCTCCAGAGTATATGTATGTGGGCAAGTGTATATGTATCTTTATACAAGTCCATATGGACACGGGTGTGGGTATAGTCAGAACCAAGAAAATTAAGTTATTCCACTGAAAACTATTCCTTTGTGCCTGCTTATAATAAATATATTTGTAAAAAAAATCCCGGGGGGCGGAGCCAAGATGGCGGAGTAGAAACAGCTCTTCCAAGCCTCTCTGCCCCCAGATTCCCCACAAACTATGTAAAAAAGGACTGTGAACAACTTCTGGAGCCCCAGCACCCACAGAACGACACAGAGAAGATAACCTCCCGCTGAGGACAGCCCAGCAGCCCTGCAGGAAGGACCAGCGCAGCGGTATGGGAGCCGGCAGCGCGCAGAGCGCAGAGCGCAGGAGCAAAGCCGAGCCGAGCCCAGGTCCACTTGAGCCGAGGTTTTAGCTCCAGGGCAGCAGGGCCAGCAGCCGGCTGGAGGAACCCCAGAACACCAGGAGCTGTGACGATTCCAGAATTATCAACATAGACATGCCTAGGACAAAGAAGAGGTTAGTGTCCTATGGACTTTGGGGCCTGTATTTGGGGAATGCGTCAGCTCCCTCCCCTGGGGGCTAGAAGCCACCTGAGGAGACACGCCATTTTGTAGTTTTCAGAGGCAGGTCTGGCTCCCAGCCTACAAATCGTGGGGAGATCCAGCGATCAGTCTTGGGGGGTAGTCGCTCTTGCTTTAACCTCCCTGGATCTGGATTGTGATCTAGGGTGGAAGTTGTGGGTGGGTTTACAGCTTGCCAGAAACGGAAGTTGCCCCCGACACGTTCGGGACGAAAATTCCTCTATCTGGCCTTAAAGCCATAGTGTGGCAACAAGCCCAAAAGTCAAGCAATTAAGTGGCAACATGCCAAGGCAAAGGAAACAGAAAAATGCAACCCTAGACTCCTATTTTGGGGGCATAGAGCAGGAAAAGGACTGTGAGGTCAGAAGTCCTGCTCCAAAAGCCCCAGGGGAAAACATGAGCGGGTTGCAGGCCATAGAGGACCTTAAGAAGGACTTTAAAAATCAAATAAGAGAAGTGGAGGAAAAATTCGAAAGAGAAATGAGAAGGATGCAGGAAAAGTATGAAATGAGGGTCAACAGCCTGACTGAGGAAAACAACACCTTAAAAAATAGACTAACTCAAATGGCAAAGGAGGCCCAAAAGGGCAATGAGGAGAAGAATGCCTTAAAAAGTCGAATTTGCCAGATGGAAAAAGAATCTCAAAAGTTCACTGAGGAGATTCATTCCTTCAGAGTTAGACTGGAGCAAATGGAAGCTAGTGACTTTATGAGAAATCAAGATGCTGTTAAGCAGATCCAAACAAATGAAAGATTAGAAGGCAATGTGAAATATCTCATGGGAAAAACCACTGACCTGGAAAATAGATCCAGGAGAGACAATTTAAAAATTATTGGACTACCTGAAAGCCATGATCAAGGAAAGAACCTAGAAATCACCCTTCAAGAAATTCTCAAGGAAAACTGCCCTGATGTTTTAGATCCAGAGGGCAAAATAGAGGTTGAAAGAATCCACTGATCACCTCCTGAAAAAGATCCCCAAAAGAAACCTCCCAGGAATATTATAGCCAGGTTCCAGAATCCCCAGATCAAGGAGAAAATACTACAAGCAGCCAGGAAGAAACAATTTCAATATTGTGGAAACACAATCAGAATAGCCCAGGACCTGGCAGCTTCTACACTGAGGGATCGAAGGGCATGGAATATGATATTCCAGAGGGCAAAAGAACTGGGAATGAACCCAAGGGTCACCTACCCAGCAAAACTGAGTATTTTGTTTCAGGGGAAAATATGGTCATTCAGTGGAATAGAGGACTTTCAAGCATTCTTGAGGAAAAAACCAGAATTGAATAGAAAATTTGACATCCAGACAAGAAGGAAGAGATGCCTGAGAAGGTAATCAGGGAAAAGAAATCAAAAGGAACTTATCAAAGTTGAACTATTTACATTCCTATATGGAAAAGCAATAACTGTGACTGATGATATCTTTCTCACTATGAAAATAATGGAAGAAGGGTGTGTGGTCATATGAATACATATGTGAATGTTTGTGTATATGGTTACAGTTATATGGATAGAGGGCATAGGTTGAATTTGTTGGGAAGGGAGAATACCCAAGGGATGAAATTATGAGGTGAGAGAGGAAAGTGGCAAGAGGAGATGGGGAGAGACATGGTAGGGTAAACTATCTCATGTAGGGGAAGTGGTTGCAAAGGAGGGGGAGAATAAGGAAGGCTAAAAAGACAAAACCACATTCCCATTGAATTTGGTTCAGGGAGAAAATGACATACATACTAAATGGGATATCTCAACCTGCAGCAGGATAGGGGGAAGGGGGATGAGAGGAGGGAGGATGGATGGGAGGGCATCCTTGGGGGGAGGGAGGTTGGAAGTACCCACTATAGAAGAGGGACAGGATTATGTAGGGAATGGACCAGGTGGGGGGTGGGATGAGTGGGAGGGAATTATAAGCAGCCTTGTATAATATATCTACTATGGTAATGTTTTGCATAGCTAGACATGTACAACATATACTGAATTGCTTATCTCCCCAGAGGGAATGGGTGACAAGTGAGGAAGGAAATGGATCTGAAATTTGAGGTCGTAACATTAAATGTTTCAAATATATATAAATACTATTAGTAATACTCTTTTGCTTGTAATAGGGAGATAAGATGTGCAGGCATTGGGACACAAAGATTCACCTTCCTCTAATGGAAAAGTCGATGGGGGTATGGGAGAAGGTATGGGAGAGAGCAGATTGGAGGAAGTGATATCTTGTGGGACTACTATTCTGGGAGGTTGGGTAGGGGAATAATGGGGGGAAAATGATTGTAACTCAAAATCTGGAGGAAATGAATGATGTAAAACAGAAGTTAATAAAGCATTTGTTTAAAAAAAAAAATCCCGAACTTTCAGTAAAATGATCTGAATTCAAATATTAACTTTTATGCCTGAGTCTTTCTGGATCCCTCTTAATGTTAGTGCTGTCTCTCTATTGATTATCTCCAATTTGTCCTGTATATGTCTTGCTGGCACATAGCTTTTTTAATTTATCTCTTCTCATTAGACTCATGAATCTCTTTGAAAGCAAGAATTATCTTTTGCCTTTCTTTTTCTCCCCAGTCCTTAGCAGAGTACCTAACACATAGGAGGTACTTAATAAATATTTATTGACTTACTGACTGACACTAGTTGTGTGATCCACAGCTAATCTTTTATTATTTCAGCTTTGATTCCCCTGTCTGTAAATGAAGTTAATAATGTCTCTCAAACTTACTGTGAGGCTCAGTTGAGATAATACCTATAAAGTACTTTGTACATCTTAAAATGATATATTATAATCAATCAAACAAATAACAAGCATTTCATTAGCTGCCTACTATGTGCTATATACTGTCTAAGTGCCGGTGCCATATATGCAAAGAATGAAACAATTATAGCAGTGTGATCTCTGTGATTGTGAGCTCTGGATTTCAGAGTGACATCAGTGTGAGCTTGATCCTACTCTCAGAGAACCATTAGAAGTTGTGAATCTTCAGTTAAGATTTTCATTTATCAATATGACTTATTTCAGTTTACTTTGTATGGAGAGGCTAATATGCCAAGAAAAAATGTCATTGATTCCATGGATAGAAAGAAAAGTGGCCCTATGCATTCAGATGCCTCTTTGTCCCATGTAATTGTGCAGAGATAAGCTTAAATTGCTTCCAAATCCGTGAAGACTGTTTCCTGGTCAGTCATTACATTTTAATTAACCTTGAGGTACTTTCACTCTCCAACTAATGTTTAGGTGCCTGAATTAACATCATGTTCTGCACCTTTCTGGCAAAGGGCTATCTTTTCCTCCCTCCATCCTGTGACATATATGAAACTGAACACTTGGGAGTCAAGTCTATCATCTCTAGCTCATCTTTGGGCCACATTTAATATTTCAACTGGGACTTCCTCATAGTTACAACCTCAAGTTCTTAATCCCATACTTGGAGTCACATAGCTAGGGAAATCTCTGGTTCACTATTGAACTATGAGTTACTAGTCTGTCACCCATAATAAAATAAATAATTACTCACTCTGTCACAATAAATAGTGCTAATATAAACAGCTCAGATACAACCTCCCCTACTTTCAACTGAATAATGAAAACAGTCTGAGTGAACTGTTATTCTTAGTCCCCCAAACAAACAAGCCTAGTCCTTGAGCTAATATACCACATATATAGGGATGCACAGGATAAAAATTGACAATGTTTCTTATATTAATAACAATCACTCAATCATTAAATACAGCCTAATTTTTCATCATTCAAGCAATGTGAAGGCATTAGAATGTGATTATTATCTACTTAGTATCCCAAAGCACACTCTTCTTTCCCAAGCACTTCTATCACCTTTCAGCCTTACTCCTTAAAACTATCCGTGTCTTTACAATGAAAAATAGATATATAATATATGAATGCATTGGTATATATGCAAATATACATATATATTTATGAATATATATACAACCATGTCACTGAATGTGTCGATCTCTCTCTCTTTGTATACATACATATATATATATATATGCACATATACACAAACATACACATATACATAAAACACATATATATTGAAATGTAATAATACCTACTATTTGTCAGATACCATGCCAGGTCCTGGGAATACAAGTGCTAAGGTATGCAATCCTTACCCTCCAAAAACTTATGCTATACTACCATATCCGTTCTGAAAAGGCTTTATTTGTAAAGGCATCTTCAACTCCCATTACTCTATTAATAATTTTTAAACTTTCTTTTATATGACATTATATGGTTTTTCAAAAGTTTTACATATGTTATCTGATTTTGCTATATGACAGCATTGTGAGGCAGCTGATATTATCTGCATTTTTAAGATGAAGAAACTAAGGCCCAGATATGTTAAGTCAAATCAAGTCAAATCAACAAGCATTTGTTAAGTGTCTGCTGTATGCCTGGTATTGTGCGAAATTCCAAGAATACAACTCAACCCTTATTCTCAAGGAATTCACTGTAGGGAGAGCAACAGTTCTCTCAGTGAGGAGAGACAACAGCCAAAGAAGTATATACAGACAAGATATAGCTAGGATAAAATGAAGAGTTACAAAAAAAAAAAAAAAGACACCAGCATTAAAGGGGCCTTAGAAAGTCTTCTTGTAAAAGGTAGGGTTTTAGTCCCAACCTGAAGTCAAGGAAGTCAGGAGGTAAAGGTGTAAAAAGAGAGAATTCTAGACTTTGGAGACAGCCAGTGAAAATGCCCAGATTTGAGATATGAAATGTTCTCTTCAAGGAACAGCAAGTTTGTCAGTGTCACTGGATTTTACAGAGTATGGAGAGAAAAAGGTAAAAGAAAATTGAAAAGGTAGAAAGGGGATTTAAAGCCAAACAGAGAATTTTGTACTTGATTATGGAAGTAAGAGGGAGCCACTGAATTTTATTGAAAATGGGGTGACATGGTCATGCTTACATTTTAGGAACATCAATTTGACAGCTGAGTGGAAGATGGGTCAGAATGGGGAGAGAGTTGAGACAGAAGGACAGATCATAAGGCTATAGTGATTGTCCAGGCATGAGGCAATGAAAACCTGTGCTAGGATAGTATCTGTGTTAGAAGACAAAAAGATGTGTAAAATATGAGACTTCGTCATAGTCACACAGACAGTAAATGCCAGAGGTAAGACTAGAAGCCAGGTTCTTCCTGACTCCACATTTAACATGCTTTCCACTATAAGACCCTTCTCTCTCTTTTGTCACCTCAATAGAATAATTTAAAAACTCCTACAGCTTTGTTATTATCTCATGGATACTCTTCCTCTCATTCAGCCTGATTTGAGAATTTCTAAGATAAGAACTCATATATTCCACCCTCAGAAAGCCTCCGATAACTGGAACTCCTTCATAGTATAGGCATAGCTTAAGTGTTGATATTTCACATAGGATTCAAAAGACATCAGGGCTCCTAAGTTCATCACAGGATTCAAATTATGGCAGAATGGACCGAAGGTACCCTTTCAATCCATTGATTGTCTTCTAAAGCTTTCTTTAGTCTAGTCTAGTTCCCAAATACTGGAGGACTTCCACTGATGCCAGGTAGTTGGAGTTCTTCCTACAGAGAGGTGGCATATGACTGGAAAACGTTCTGTGTCTTGAACTAAACCAAGTTTTTCCTTTGGAGATTTATTTTTGTAATAAAAGGAGAATGTGCTTAGCTTTCTGGTGTAATTTAAATGCAAATCTTCATTCTTTCCTCTTATTTCTCTGACTCAATACACACTAGTTAGCCCTGAAGATATATAGCATACACTGCAACAAAAGAGCATTATAATAGAAAGAGAAGCATACAGAGCAGTTCATGTTTTGTTTTCCACCTTTCTAGTGGAGAAGAATAAGGTCAAATTTGAAAAGATACTACAGTTCTCTTTGGGAGAACTGTATTATTGTTATGCTAAATGATTGTTGTGTTTGTCCCTGGCAGCAGGGAAATGATGACAAAACTTGCAGTTGACTTTGATTTGAGTAAGGGAGGTCTGTGCAAGGTCCCCAGCCTCACCTTCTCCTCCAGATCCACCTGGGTCCAGTGACCAGATATTCATTAGGATGACTGGAGATGACCTAGGTTGTAATGGGAGATGCTGGCCCTTTTAGACTAAGGCCTTTTCACGTATTCAATGAGGCAAAGCCCATTCAGTGAATAGACCTCTTTAAGAAGTGAGTCAAGGGATGGCCCCTTTAATGAGAAAAAGGAAAAAAAAGAAACCAAGCTGGGAAGGGAAGACCCTCAGGGTTTTTGTTCCAAAGAGAAATAGTTTATACTAAATAAAAACTTACTTAGAAAGACATTCTTTTATTATCCAATCAGCCTACCAATTAACATTTATTAAGCTCCTTCTATATGCCACTGTGCTTAAAGTAGTGGGGACATGTAAACTAGTGGAAAGACAGCTGGAATTGGAATCAGGAGACCTAAAATTCAAATCTTGGACCTGTCCGTAAATTGCTCTGTGACTTTGGAGCATTTTATTTCATGTTAAGGATTCCGATAGATGATTACTATGAGGTCCTTTCCCATTAAAAAAATTCTTTTCCTGTTTAATTGTATTTAATGAGTGAACAATCTACCTTACCAGCTGATTACATACAACCTCTCAAATAGTAGTCTTTCTCAAAGTTGAAAATGTGTATGCATGGATGTAATAGAATTATCTTATGTCCAAAAAAAGTGAAATATGATGCAATGGTAAGTTGAAACCATCTTGTTTCAGTTCATAAGTTCCTGATTGTAAAATTTTCACTGTGAGAACTGACACATCAAAAATTAACAAACATTGCAAATCATAGCTTGGTGTATTTTATTGGTTGTCTAGAGTTAAATAAATAATAGGGAAAATGTTAATAGTGTAGATTAAACGTTAAAGTGTTCTTGTGTATGTATACATATATATGTGCATGTGTATATACACATATGTCTCTGTGTGTACACACATATAAAAACACATGTATATACCCGTGCATATATGTATATACACATACACACGCTTAGGAATGCCACTTTTTAAATATTTACTAGCCAACCCCTGAATATAGGAAATAAAGAAAACTTGAGAAGGCTCATTTGTATAAGCTCATGCACAGCAAAGAGCATATACTCTGAAAAATTAGATGCATAATGACCATTGTAATATAAATGAACATGTAGCAGAACCTTGATTAAATGCAATAATCAATCTGAATCCAGCAGGATAGATGATGAAATACTCTTCCCTCCTCTAAGAAGGATGGGGGATTTTAGATGCAGATTGTGACATATACGATCAGATATGGCTACTATTCTAATTTTGTTTAACTTTTCTTTTGTGTCATGAGAAGTTTCATAGTGATCAGTGATTCAGAGCTGGAAGAGACCTGTCAAGGCCAGTGAGTCCAACACATCCTTTAGTACAGATCAAGAAGCGAGGCTCAAACAACTTAGACAATTTGCCCAAGATCACATAACTAGAAATAGTAGAACTAGAATCTGAACCCTGGTGTTTGACTCCAAATCCAATAGTTAGGGAGAAGAAAAGAGGAGTGTATATTGGGAAATGACTGGTATTTAAAAATAAATCAATAAGGCTTTTAAAAAATAATGTTTTATTGATTTTAAATCACCATAGTTTCCTCTAATCTCCTCTCAATTCCATATAACAAATAGTCTTTTTTAAAGACACAAAAAGAGGTAAAAAGGAAAAAATAATTTAACTGATCATTACATCAAAAAACATTCTAAAAGTATCTTATATGTGCAGTCCTGAAATTTTCCATCTCTATAAGGTTTGGGGTGGGCATATCTTCTTGTATCTCTCCCTGTGAGCCATGCTTGTTCTTTTTAATTTTACAATCAATAAAAACTTAAAAAATAAAGACAAATGATGTCTCTGAGGCTTAAAATGAAATTCTTCAGAGAAGGAATAATAATAATTTACATTTATTTTACCAAATACTGACACAATGTGTTGGTTATTCACTTTGCTTAAATAATGATGATAGCACACTTCCTCTCAGTTCTGGATCTCCATCATTATATCCCATCATAACATATTTCACAGGTGAAACAAAAAGGAAATTAGTTACTATTTAAAATATCGCTTGCCAGGAGTAATTTTTTTTTCAGAGACACTCAATTCCCAGGAATGCTGTGAATCAAACTGTGATCTGAGCTATGTTTCCCAATTCCCTCTTCAGAAAGAAAAAAAAAACAAGCCAGCCTCAAATTCCCATCATTAAGACTATATACTTAGGGGAGCCAGCCTTTTCATGATTTTTACTGTCAGAGAGAGGTGCTGCCACATTCATATATAGCCCCTTGTTTTCTATGTTGTTTGATTTCATACTTATCCACAGTGGGAGTTAACTAAGTCTCCCGACGTATGGAATGGGTTGGTCCCCTGAATCACAGTAGCTTAGTTTAACTTTTAAACTTACAGATCTAGGGTAATTAAAATGACTTGTCCTATGCCTTTCAGATTCAAAACCACTTGACTTCAGGGCCTGATTTTCTTGGATTCATTAAACAAATGAAAATGGAAGTTATCCTAGAAAATGAAGATAATCCTATGTTTAAAGTGACTTCCAATGTTACTTGTTCTGAGTCATTGACAACAAAAAGATAGTTGGTTGTGATCAAAACCACATTTTAAACTCTGTATATTGAAGATGCTGCTACATCTTTTTTCATTTGATGGGAACATAAGGAATCTGCCCTTTTATTTCAGATATGTGTTGCTGTAAATAAGGCACAAAATCACACAGATAAGCTGTTTGATTTAACATCCATTAATAAAAATGGGGAACTTTTGAAGGCAGATCAAGGATTCAAGCAAAGAATAAATTTAGCTAGCAATGAAGTTGAAATTCATTGTTGGCATTAGCCCCACCCTTAGTCTTAGCCTGGTACATCCAATTATAAACATTAACTCTATCACAGACTCCTCGAATGTTAACTTGGACAGATCCTTAGAGATTGTTTATTACAAATTCCTTCTCACATTCCACATTGTAAAAGTACTAGCCTTCTTATTGTTTCTCATGAAAGACAATACATCTCCCATCTCTATGCTTCTGCATTGGCTGTTCCCCATGACTGGAATACATTCTCACTTTACCTATGACTCAGAATTTGATTTCTTCAAAACTCAGTTCAAATGCCACCTTCTCCATGAAGGCTTCCTAAAATCTCCCTAGGTGCTCATCCCTCCACTCCAAATCAATTTATTTACTACATATTTATATATGTATCAAATTGTGTCCCTCGACAGAATATCAGCTTCCAAAACGCAGTGAAAATTTAACTTTTGTCATTTTGTCTCCGGTGGCTAACACAATGCCTGGCACGTGGGACATAAGTGCTTACACGTTGACTAATTTTTTAGACAAGGAAAACAAATCCAAGAGAGGTTTAGCTATGGCCAGAGATATTGTTAGAAACATAAATAAGACCTAAAGCCTGTCCTTCAAATTTTTAGTCACTACCTTAGGCTTCATTGTTTTTATTTGTAACTTGAATAGAAACAAGGAATTATTTGCTATTTTTAATGTTTTTCTTGATATTGTCTGTTTCTTTCATAATGACAGTTATCCTAAATATCCCCTCACCTTCCTTGAAGAAAGCCATCTTATAAAAAAAAATAGTATTTTTAGAGAGAGAAAAAGTCAGCACAAATAAAAATATATTCAAAAAGTTAAAAAATATATGCAGTGCGAAATGCCTGTGGACCTCCCACCTCTACAAAAGGGTGGTTTGGAAGTATTTTGCCCTCATATCTCTTTATTTGATCTTTATAATTTTATTAGTTTTACTTTTGATTTTTGGCATATGGTTGGTTGTTCTTTTTATTTATGTTTCTATAGTTACTGTGCATATTGTTATCTTGGCTCTGCTTCCTTCACTCTGAATTAGTTCATTTAGATCTTTCCATGCTTGTCTATATTCATCACACACAATATTTCTTACAGTACAGTAATGTTGCATTATGTTCATGTAACAAAATTTGTTTAGTCATTCCCCATTGGATGGACATCTATTTTGTTTCCAATTTTTAAATATCAAAAAATGTTGCTATAAATATTTTGTAGTTTATGAGTATTTTATTTTTCTTTTTTTGTCTTTTTGGAGGTCAATTGGGGTTAAGTGACTTGCCCAAGGTCACACTGGTAGCATTTGTGTTAAGTGTCTGAGGTCAGATTTGAACTCAGGTCCTCCTGACTCCAGGGCCGGTAGTCTATTTACTGTGCCACCTAGCTGCCCCAAGTATGTTCTTTATATAAATGGTTTCCTTGGATATAATACTGTTAATAAAGACTCTTGTTTAAAGGGTATAGATGCCAATTTATTTCATAATTTTATATTGCTTTCCAAAATGTTTGTGCCTTTAAAAGCTTCATGAATAGTATCTTAGTGGGACTTATCATTCCTGAATGTATAAAAAAAAAATTGACTTTTGCCTTTTAAAAAAATTTTTGTCAAACCCCAGGGTTGTTTTAATTTGCATTAACTATTATTACCATCATTATTAGTAATTTGGAGTGTTTTTCATGTATTTGTGAATACTTTGCAATTTTTCTATTAATAATTATTTGCTCATATGCTTTAACCGATTCCCTTTTGAGGACTGGCTATATATACATATATGTAACGTGTATATGTGTGCATATATGTATGTGTGTATTCATACTCATGTATGTATGCATGTGTGCATATGTATGTTTATTATTTGCTCACATATCTTGGAAATCCTTATCAGAGAAATGTGATTAGAAGTGTTGTTTTGTTTATTTTTTTCCCTTCACATTTGATCACTTCACTTCTTTATCTAGGTGCATTTTTTCTTCTGCAGAAGCTTTTTAGTGTCATGTATTAAAGGTTATTGGTTTTACTTTTTGTAATTGCCTCTATCTGTTGTCTGTTTAAGAATACATCTTCTACCTTTAGCTGTGAGAAAAGCGTATGATCTTTTTATGATTTCTCTTTTTTCCCTTAATAATCTAGATCTTTTGTTTTTCCCAATGAATTTTGCTATTATTATATGAAGTTCCATAAAGTATTGCCTTGGTATTTTGATGGATATAGCATTAAAAGTATGCAATAATTTTGTTGCATTGTCATTTTTATTATATTGGCATGACCTACTTGTGATGAATGAATATTTCTCCAAATGTTTACTTTGTTCTTTATTCCTTTAAAGAACACTTTGTAATTGGATCTATATATGTTCGTTTTTGTGTTTGGTAAATTTATCCACAGAAATTTTATGCTTTTTTGTACTTGTTTAGAAGGGAATTTCCTTTTCTACTATTGCTTCTTGTGCTTTGCTATCATCACATGTAAATGTGGTTGACTTTTCAAGGCTTATTTCATAGCTTGTAATTTTGAGAAACTATTGTCTCAGTAACTTTTTGATTCCTTAGGATTTTGTAAATAAACTATCAACATATTATCAGCAAAGAATGAACAGTTTTATCTCTTCCTTCTCTTTCTTTAAGTTCTTAATTTCTTTCTCTTTTCTCATTGCTGTTATTAATACTTTCAGAACCATATTAATTATTAGTGAGGAAAGAGACGTATTTGCTTTACTCCTTTATTCATTGGAAAATGTTATACATAGTAAGTCCTCATTGGATTAGATCATGATAGTTGCTTTTTGTTTTATATAGATGCTTTTTAATACTAAAAAAGGTCCTGCTATACTTATTATTTGGAGAGTTTTTAAACATTAAAGAATGTTGTATTTTGTCAAAGACTTTTTTCTGAATGTATTGATATAATCATGTGGTTTTGGAAGTTTGGGTTTTTGCAATGATTAATTATGCTGTTTGTTTCCCTAGTATTGAGTCATCTATGTGTCCCTAGTATAAATACCACTAGGTCATAATGAATAAGTTTTAGATATATTGTGGTAGTTTCACGGTATTTTGTTTAAAATTTTTGAGTCAACGTTCATGGTATTGGCCTACACTGTTATCCCTTCTGCATCTTGATTTTCTCCATCACAGCTTCAGTGTCCTGCAGATTGGCATAAGATTTAAATGAGAATTTTGGGGGAGTTTTGCAGAAGCTGCAGGTAACACATAAAGGCCAACAGATGACAGAAAATGTTAAGAAAGTCTGAAATGATCAATTATAAAACATACTATGTAAAATATAGTAGTATATAATCTCAACATATTGTATATGTTGATATCATTATGATTCTATAGATACCATCTGTACCATAATAATTCAGACCTTTTCTCTAGTATGAGGAGAGAGCCAACAAATTTTACACAGATATTCCAGATCATGGGGGCACCATGTCCCTAACTCGCATGATGTGGAAGGAATAACTGTAGTTTTATTTCTGCACTTATTTCTGTACATAAATAAGTATTTAGAATACAAGTATTCTAAATAAGTATTCAGAATACAAAATAAAAAATTAAGCAGCTGTGTACATTGCTTCATTTGAGTCTCACAACATTCCTTTGGTAGACAGGTCAAATATTATTATTACCGGGGCAGCTAGGTGGCGCAGTGAGTAGAGCGTCAGCCCTGGAGTCAGAAGGACCTGAGTTCGGATCCGGCCTCAGACACTTAACACACGCACAAACAAAAACCTAGCCATGTGACCTTGGGCATGTTACATAACCCCAATTGCCCTCCAAAAAAAAAAAGGCAAAAAAAAAAATTATTATTCCCTTCTGTAGACTCAGAAATGTTAAGTAACTTGCCTATGGTCATATAGCCAGGATCTGAGTCCAGATGTTGTGACAATTCAATTCTGTAGTTGAAGTAAAAGAATCACAGAATATCAAAACTAGTAGTATTTCTGGTTAAGAAACACCTCTACAGAATCAAAGATATGGTATAACATATACTTAATCAATCAACAAACATTTAAGTGCCATCTATGTGCACAATGAACCAAACACCAAGAATCCAGACATAGCTTTGATACCTCCAGTGAGGTCTTAAAGTGACCCCCACTACTTCCTGAGGAACCAGTTCACCATTTCAACTCCTGCAAAATTTATTCTTTTTTCCAGCCCTCTAAATATAGTTCCAAAACAGCTCTCATGTTCTCTCTCTCTGTTTTCTACTACAGATTCTTGAATAACATGGCATCTAGTCCCTTTCCTATCTTTAAAGTAAGCTGACCCTTTATGAATGAACCCTAAAAACATTTACTTTAAATACCTAAAAAGAAGACCTATGAATCTTTGTTCCTATATCTTGTTTTAATTTTTCTGCTCATTAGAATTACAGTGTACATGTACCCTGCCATGCCTCTCATTTATTCAGCTCATGGTTGACTGCATAATTGCCACAGTTGCTGTTGCTGCTTCCTTAGTGGAACAGCTCTTGTTCTCCTCCCTCATCTTTCCATGATGCCCCTGACATACTGCCAGTTATCTCTGTCTGACTTCTTCCCCTGAGCTTTGCAGGTGTGTGACCACCATTGTTAAAGAAAGTTCATTTAAATATTATTACTTGCAAGACTCAAATACTTCAACTGTGTGAATAAAACAGGTGTTTAAGAAGGTCCTATTCCTTGCCACATTGGGGAAAATTGCCCTCAAAGACTCCACATTCAAACAAGACTTGGCAACTTGAAAGGAATGAAAAGTAACTCTTCGATCCAGTCAGCAATCTCTTATTCAGTCTGTCTGAATTTGTGAATTAAAAACAAAATACCATTTAATCTTTCCCCTCTCAGCTCAAACGAATCTCCGGTGCTTTCTGCCTATTTCTTCCTCAAAAGTTTCTGCATAATACATTTAACAGTTTTCAATCCCTCCTTCCAGAACAGACTTGCCTTTACCAATCTTCTCAGTAGATACTGAGTGGAGTCGTGTTGAACTGTTTTACTTAGTTATTATTAGCACTACACATTAAAGCCCAGTATTTAACTTCTCTAAAGAGTCTAAAGTAACCTTGCTGAAGTGTCGCTTTGATTTGAATAGAAAGATTGTGCAGACATTAGGACAGGGGGCATTCAGCTCCTGCTTGCCTCTGCATCTGCACAGCATCTCTCTGAGTAGTCATTCTCTAGGATACCATTCATAATTGAAATTAAACCCATTTAACTCTAATGCTTTTTTTAGGGTCCATTACTAACATTGCAACCCTACTGTCAATTGGTGAATAAGGCTTTGAAATAGAGGAAAGGTTCATCTCCCCCTCTTTGGCAAAGTTAGGTTCCAGTGGGAAGGGAGAACACTGCCACATTCACAATTTTTAAATGAAAACTGCCACTGACTTTTCATTGAGTGTCTTCCAATCAGAAAGAGGAACATTTGCTGACAATGGATTCATTAGAACCCCCTTCCTGCTGCCAACAGGCACAGGAAAAAATGAAATTTGTTCTGGCTCCATGTTCTGGCTGCTTTCAGTGTTGATGGAAGAACTAAAGTGGCCTTCAATGGACTCGTGGCAAAAGGAGATCTTTGTTCTGTGTTCCAATGGGCCTGAAAACGTTCATTCTGAAACTCAATAAAGGTGTGTGTTCTAGGAAGTCATAGGAGTTATTTGTTAATACACTCGGCTCCAACTGAAGGAAGTTAGGTTAATGTGTCACAAGAAAATTTACGATGAATGCTGGAAACCACAAGACTTTAAGTCACTATGGAATTTTGAATTAATACACAAAAGCCAGGGGAAAAACATTTTGGTGTGCATATCAAAATAAGATACTTACATGAGATTTATATTTAATCCTGGGTGGATTTTCTTTAGATGTACTGTTACTTGTTGGGAGCTCCAAATAGATTCAATCTGTAATGTTCAAAGGTTGTCTCTGAAAAGTATCATTTTGAGGCTAATTCTCTGAAATTCTGTATTGTTATTAATATTAGTTGTTTACTGACTCCTCATGACAAACTCAGATTCGTAAGATGTTATGGAAACAACTCACTATGGCAATACATGTTTATTTCATTTTTCCACAGAATCCAATACCATTCTCTGTTTGAAAATCATAATTTACAATTATTAACATTACACTTTTGGATTCTGCTCTTCTTAATAAAAAAGAGCTATCAATTTGTTAAAAAGTAGGGGAAGTTCTCAAACACTATGGTGAGCTACTCCTACTATATATGTACATATTTCCTCATGTGTGGAATGAACTCCCTTTTCATATCTTCTTTTCAGAATCCTTTTCTTCCATCAAGACTCAGTCAAATAGTTACTTCCTCCATGAAGTGTTCTTTCTACTTCAACTTTTTTTTTCTGCAATATTGGGATCTCTGCTGCCATCACAGCCTACCTTGTATTACACTTATTTATGTATATGTCATATGCACTTCCCCTCAGTAGAATAGAACATTTCTAAAGAGATGTGTTATCATCTTTTTCTTTGTATCCTAAAGACTAGAATGATGTAGACCAGCAATGGGGAACTGGGGAACTCAAGGCTCTAAAGCTCCATCATTCTGAATCCCAAAGATCCAAGGGAGCCTAATTTCAGGAGGTGGAGGAACTCAGGTGATTCAGGGCAAGATCAAGCAGAGCAGACCACCTCACTTAAAAGTTTAGGATGGCACAAAGCTTCAATTCAGGACATAAAGGACATAAATTCAGAAACAAATAAAGCAAATAAAAGATTAACCAGTATCGAAAATTAATATCACTCTAGAGATCCTCCAATAGGAGTGAGTAATTATAGGGATACACACTAAAGGGGGAAAATACCAATTTTTCCACAAAAACCACATGAAGATCTAGACAAAATTAAGTAAGAGATTTTTAAAAATGAAATTAAAGCTCTCAACAAATAATATGAAAAAAATAAATTACTTAGATGATAAAGTGACAAACCTGACCCAAATAACTGACTCCCTTAAAACTAGGGTATAACAAATAGAAATCAATTATTTCATGAGACCAAAAGGAATATTAGGAGAAAATCAAAAGGTTTAACAAAACAAAGAAACATAAGTTATCTGTTTTTTTTAAAATAATCTGACCTGGAAAAAAGAGTCTATAAGATATAATTTAAGAATCGTTACATTTCCCCAAACCACAATTTAAAAAAAGTCTGGCCACTCTTCGAGGAAAACAAAAATTAAACTACCTAGATCCATCCGAGGATTAAGTGAAGATAGAAAGATTCCACAAATTACCACTTGAAAGGAACCCAAAAATGTACCAAGAATGTCATTGCCAAAATTCAGAATTTACATATAAAAGAAAAAATAATGCTAACATCCAGAAAGAAGTAGATTGTATATTAAGGAATGAGAGTCAAGATCACATAAGACCTAGAAACTTCTATCCAAAACAAGGGGGAATCTTAAATACAGTATTCCAAAAAGTGAAAGAGATAGGCTTACCAAAAATTAATCACCCATCAAATTTGAATATAGTCCTGTGGGGAAGGGGTGTCTAAGACTTTTAATGAAAATGATGATTTCAAAAACTTCTGATAAAAAGATCAAAGCTGAGTGGGAACTTTGAAATATATGCACAAGAGTCCATACAAGCCTAGAAAAATAAATGTGTTTGAGCAATTGTAGAGTTATGTGATGATGCAGTGCTAACATTCTAATAAAAGGAGATGAAAAAAGTAGCTCTTTAGCTATAGTGTCTTCAAAAGGTATTGAAGGAGCTAAATAAGAATAAAAAGTGGAGGTCTAGGTTGATTGAATCTGCTCTGAGGATTTGAAGAGGGTAAGATAAAGGGACATTAAAAAGAATATGCTAGTGTAGAAAGGAAAAAGAAGTGGTTGGAGGTTACTAAAGATGGAAAACAATAAGATCTCCTTTTCTGTTTCCACTTCTCTCAAATTCAACTTCCCGTTAAACACTGGTCCCCACACTCTTTGTCCCTGATTTTTCAACCTTGTATTTTCTCTTCTGCTCCTTCACTTGAACGCTGAATGATGCTGGTGGAAAGTATGCATATGGGGATCTGGACCTCTATGACCATGTTAGCCAATCTTAGGTAGGTTTTCCCCACTTTATAGCAATTCCTTTAAGACATATAGGGTTAATTCTCCATTATGTTCCCTTCATAGACACAATGGATGTCCCAAACTATCTTCTTCCTCAAAGTTTGAATTCCTATCCTAATCAATGCTCCCCACCCTTTAACGCACTCGAGTGCATGAGAGCGCCCGCACACACAGGCACACAGGCACACACACACGCACGCACACACACACACAAGCATGCACACACACACACACACACACACACACACACACACACACACACCACATACCAGTCAAATTGGACATTTCCTGAATCTGACAGGCTTTCTCTTTCTCTTTTTCTCAATACATTTGAACAGGCTCTTCCCAATGTTGGAAATGCACTCTTCCTCATCTCCAACTCTCAGGAGTCTTCATTTAGCTTCTCTATGAAATCTTAATTTTTCCTAGAGCATTAAGGAAGTTCCCTATATCTCTCCTTTGCTACCATATTACTCCCTCTTGTATTATATTTATATGTAAACTCCTTGAAGACAGAGACTAGATCATTAAAAAAATTTGTCCCCCCAAAATCCAGGAAAAAATTATCTTTCAATCCATTTAATAAAGATTTTTTCTTCATTTATGTTTCTTTCACATTTCTGTTTTTTTTAATTGAATTCCAAATTCTCTCCCTTGTTCCTGCCCCTTCCCATCTACTGAGATGATAAAGGTTGATTTAATTAGTTGGTGTTAAATATTTTAATAATGTATGCTATAAAATTATCCTGCTCATTCATCCTTCCTCATATTGAATAATGTTTATTCATAAGATACCTTCTTTTAAAAGCCCCTGAAGCAATCTTTTGAAAGGAAGCAATGAATGTAACCAACAACTCCATGAACACCAACAATTGTTGTTCACCCACCACCAACTGGACAATCAAGCTAGCTTAGTGTGAGTAGCAAGGCGCCCTACGGGATAGATTAATAGTGGCATGTACCTGGACTACCCAGACTACCATCTCCCTTTAGTTCTAATAGAGATAGACCAGGACCCAGAATCAAAGAGGTCTAGGAATAGCATTTCCTCCCCAACCAAGTCAGTGACTTGACTTCCAGGACAGCCCTCATAGGGCACAGCACCCCTTGGGGAGAAAAGGCCTATAATTGTTGCAGCCACTCACATCACCAACCAGCAGCCATCAATTGACAAATAACCCCAAGAGACCTTGGAACAACACACTCTCCCTCCTTGAAACACACAATATTACTTCCAACCTGGCCCTGATAACTATAAACTACAAAAATAATCTATTTGGAAATTTACCCTATAAATTCCTCTAATACTAAAGATGGGGGGAAAATTTCTTTCTACCAATAGCTTTGGAATTATGAAGCCAATTTTGCTGTATAACATTGGGAATTAAAAGAGCTATATTACCTTCTGTTTCATTTCTGTACCCAAAGGACCACTGGGTCTTCAAGATATGAAATTTGTAGCTGAATCCTCCATATGTGTTGTCCCCCCATTAGGATATGAGTTCCTTGAAGGCAAAGTCAGGCTTTGATTTTTTTGTTGTTGTTTTTACTGTATCCTTATTTCTTTCAGGCCAGAGGTAAAGCTGTCATTCACAAACTGACCCCACTGTTGATTTGCGAGAGAACTTTTACCTGCTATTTCTTATCTTTGCTGGTTCACTCTTCCTTACATAATCCGGTACCCCGTCCCCTACTTCACAGGGTTCACTATACTTGTGTCAAATTTAGTGAGGACCCTTGTTCAATTTTAGTCCTACTAAAGCTCAGAACTTCTGGCCTCTGATCCACCAGCCTTAGCCTCCCCTATAGCAGGGATTCCCAGCATGTACCACTCCCTTCATATATTTGCTTTTCTATTTATATCTCAAATACTTAGCACTATGCTTTGGCCATAGTACTGCACTTAATAAATGTCTTCTCATTTATCCGTTCATCGAACATTAAAATTCTGTCAAAATGTGGCTGTTGTATACAATCTTATCTAAAAGGGCCAATTTTCACTGGCCAGTTTATGAGTTACCAAAGATAATACATCTTCTGGTTACATGTTTAACCTCTATACTCCAATCCAGTAGTGGTATATTCCTCTATATCATTCAAAGGTTTACATCAGGGATTCCACCTGATTACTTTTAACATGTATATTGGCTGGGGTAAGAAAATGGATAAAGTTTTTTATTCAGTTAAAGCATGGCAAGAGAAAATAGGTTCATGAGATCCAGGGGGTAGCATTGAAAGGCTCCCTGCTGAATTTCAATCAAGTATGTGCATAATCTAGGTAGAGGTGATTCTGGAACTAAAAGTTTTTCATATCCTGATTTTTCTGAGACACTATATTCCTTCATAGTTTAGCCAGAATTACCCAGTTCTCCTGATTCTGATTATACATACAATGTAGTAGCCATCTTTTCTTCCATCGTTTGGTAATAATTAATTTCATTAGTTATATGGCTTTTTTTAAAAGGTATGTTTCAAGTGTAATTACAAACATGTAACCTTAATGAGCATATTGGAATGAATATTGAAGTTATTCCAGTGAATCTAGTTCATAATTTAGATTTTAGGGGCGGCTAGGTGGTGCAGTGAGTAGAGAGAGGGCCCTGGAGTCAGAAGGACCTGAGTTCGGATCCGGCCTCAGAAACTTAACATACAGGAACAATAACCTAGCCGTGTGACCTTGGGCAAGTTACTTAACTCCAATTGCCCTCCAAAAAAGCAAATAAATAAATAAATTAGATTTTAATTAGACTTGTCTTATCATTAGTCTTTTGGATTTAAATAAGAGCACACATTGGGTCACTATCTCCACTGAAAATCAATGTAACTGTATATTCATGCAGTTTGTTTCCAAATTTCCAGAATGTTGATCTTTTTGTTTTTAATTTTTGTTGCTTTTCTTTTCATTTTCAAATGTTACCATAGTCAAGGGTTGGGGTGTACCCATATTGCATTCCTTTGCCATTTCAATTTTGTTTTGATCTTTCTTTCAATGCTGTGTTATTTTGTAAAATACACAGACTGCTGACAAAATCAATTTTTATTGTTTTCACTCATACTCTTAGGAAAAACCATGAAAACATCAGGACACATTCTTCAGATTTCATTTGGAAAAGAACTCTCCCTGCCCCTTCCCCCTCCCACCTCAACTTTGTTGACAGAGTCCATTCCATAAAGACTAAAAATATGCTGTTCAACACCTGGGTCTCTTCTCATCTGTGCTTAGCATTGTGTGTGAAATTTTAAACTAAATAACACGAACCAGTGTTTAACCATGTGAGAGGACAGCTGTCAGGTTACCTTTTATACCTTCTATTCCTGAAAAGTGAATTTTTATTAGCTTAACCTCTAAAACAAGGACAGCTGTTTCCAGGGCTCTTTTCTTTAGAATATGGGTAAAATCCCATTATAACAAAGTCCACAGGATATCAGAGTTGTTTTGTTTCAGTGGGAAATTTTATTAAAATCAGTGCACTGATAGAAATCATATCCCCCAGATACAGATCCTAGAGATAAAATAGAACTGAGGCCTGACTCTAGGTGGTGAGTTAGTACATGAGAAGAAGTGTTTTGGATATAAAGAAGGCAAGAACTGAGAGGCACATACTCTTTCTCCTCTTTTTCTTCTTTTGTCTTTACTTTCCTGCATCTGACTTCTACACTTAGAAAAGTTTTCATTTTGTCCAGTGGTTTCAGCATTATACAGGTTTAGCTTAGCTCAGGCATTTTAGATTTGAGACAGTGAGAAGAAGAGAATTTTAAAAATAATTTATTTACCAGGAACACATAAGAGAAGTATAAAAATTTTAACCACAAGTCAATTGGCTCTTAACTCCTGCTTTCTATGTTAACAGAACTCAAATAAGTTGTGTGGCTGACAATATTCTGCCTCCAAGGACCAAGGAATGTTCTTATACAGAAATCAATGCTATTGTTATTGTATGAATTGTTCTCTCCTGGTTATGCAACCATGATTCCAGAGTATTGAAGATGATCTATATTATCCATTCAAGATGAAGAATGAGACATAATATTTTTGAACATGAACAATTTGGAGATTTGTATTACTTGACTATACGTATTTGTTACGAGGGCTTTGTATGTCTTCTTTTTTGGGAGAGGGGCATTAAGGGAAAGAAAATAAATGTTTTCTCATTGATGAAAAATGTATTTTAAAACGTCAATGCATTCAGATCTAAGAGGCATAACAAAGAGTTGTTCTTAGAGCTAGAATATCCAAATGCAAATCCTAGATCTGACACTTACTTTATGTATTATGCTGGGCAAGAAACTCAACCTGTGTGTCTCAGTGTCTTCAAGTGCAAAATGGAAATAGTCTCTGAAAGAGTTATTTTGAGGAAAGTCTTTTGTGATGATTAAAAATGTGACCTGATATTATTTTTTGTTGTATGTCACACATATATATATATATATATAGATAGATAGATAGATAGATAGATATAGATATAGATATAGATACGGATAATATGCATATGTGTGTGTTTTGCTCCTTTGGAATTTATCACCGTATCTGACACATAGTGGGTACTTAATAAATGTTTGTTAATTGGTTGATTGGCTATTATATATTAAGAGAGACAGAATGGGTTAGTGGTCAGAATGCTGAATTTGGAATCAAGAAAAACCTGAGTTTTAAATTCCACTTCTAATACTGTGTGATTTTAGGCAATATCCTAAATGTAGCTGAGCCTCAGTTTCCTCATCTGTGAAATAAGAATAATCATGCCCATTATACATAACTAAAGGTATTGAATTAATAATCAAATAAAATCATTCATGGAAAACCCTTTGCAAATCTTTTAAGTACTATAAGTCAACTAATATCATTATCAACAAAGTTTTATTTCTACAGAATATTGATTGAATCATGAACTTCCATAGATACTCTCAGAGTGACAAAGGCAAAGCAATAAAAATACTATTAATTTCATTAGAACTTAGAATTATGGACCTGAATTCAAATCGTGGTTCCTCCACTTAATTATCTATATGACTTTTGGCAAATAACTTAATCTCTGTGGGCCTAAGTTTCCTTATCTGAGAAGAGAAAGAGTTGTACTAAATCATCTATGATATACGAATATCTACTGTTATTGCTATTAATTCAATGGATTGCCCATCCAGTTAAAGTCTGAGTTTGAATAATGGTCATCCATGATTATAATGAAAGCAAACAAAGAAAATAAATAACATAATGACTGTGAATGACATTTAATAATAAATGACAATAATGATGTTTTAATTTGTAAAATCATTATGGACTAAGGGGATCAGAGATGAATTATGCAATGCAAAAACCAGAAATGTCCTTAGAGAATTTGTAGTTTGACCATGTTTTTTTTTATAATTGGGTAAAGTGCAACCCAGAGACCTAAAGTGACTAGCCTGAGGCCTCCTAGTTGTTACAGGAACAAGACCTTCCATCTCTCTGCTCCAGGCATTTTCTCTCATTTTCCCTCATGCCCAGAATGCTCTCCTTTGCTCCAGTTACTGACCTTCCCTATCTTCCTTTTAAGTCCCAACTTTAAAGTGACACTTTGTACAGGAATCCTTTCCCTCCCCCTCTTAATTCCAGTGTCTTCCTTCTCTTAAGTATCTCTTATTTACCCTGTATATGGCTTGCTGTGTATGATTTGTTTGCATACTCTCCCCCCACCCATTAGATCTTAAGCTCCTTGGGGGCCACAATTTCTTTTGCCCCTCTGCTTTTTTTAAATCTCCAAATGCTTAGTGTAGTGCAAGGTACTTATTTCTTTTTAATTGAAGTAAAGAGGAACTATACGAGGGTATTAGTATGTGAATGAAAGGAAGGGGATATATATATATATATATATATATATATATATATATATATATATAATATTTTGGAGGTAAAATTGACAAGTTTGGGGAAAGATTAGATGTGAGAAGTGAGGAATGGAGTGAATGATGTTGTTATTGGGAAAAATGTTGAAAGTATAATATGGAACTAATTTTTACAGAAAAGTTTTATCTATGCTGAGTGTGAAGTAATACCTGGACATTTAAGTTGAGATTCTCCTGCTAGAGGAAAGGAAGTTAGCATAAGAGACATAGAGTGATAAAATAGAAAAAAATAGGAAGAAAACCAAATAAGTAAGGAATCTCAGTTGCCAAAGGAGAAGAGAGTATACAGAAGGTAAAAGGTTTCAGATATTGGAGGAGAATAAAAGGTAATGAGGCTTGGTGTTAGGGGGGGAAATGAAAATAAAGTTGATGCCCATATATTGGGGAATGACTAAACAACTTTAGCCCCAAAGAAAATATTTGAAAAGAAGCCTCTCCCACTGTCTCTGAAGAGGTGGCTTCCTGTAATAAATACTGAATATAATGTCAGAGTTTTAAAAAATTTGGTGTTCAGTTTTGCTATAACTCTTCACTGGCAGATAATGGCAGAAAGGATAGAGAAAGAAATTAATATGGTGACAAAAACAGAAGATGACAATAAAAATGTTCTTTTTAAAGAGTTCATTTCAATTGACATGTGTAAAAATTCCTGGGGTTGGGGGTGCTGATATGGGTTTGAATGGAGGGACTGTGTATTCCCAGTGTTGAGGATAGTACAAAGAGATAAGTAAAAAAAAAAAATTCTGATAAATGTATTTATAGTCAACATTTCTAACAATTCTTAAACCTCCCATGTTAGTCTTTAGACAGCTATTTACACAAGTATTGTAAACAGCTCATCATTTACATAATACCTTTGTTGAGTATTTTATATATTAGTTAGCTTTGCATCTAAGAACTAGATTAGCAGGTTGTTTCACAGAAAATACATGGAAGGTACTGGAGTTTTGGGACTTCAGCCTCTAACAGATTCACTCTTGATCTGGTCAGACAGGCAGACACACTTGGGGGGGGGGGTGTGTGTTAATAATCAGCTTTAGTCTAGTCTTCTTAAAGCAAGTTGCTGATAATGGGAGCACCAACTCCAACAGCATTTCTTAATCACCATTCTTACAGAGGAAGGCAAGAAAGGTGGGGCAACCACCCCTACATCTACATCTTAATGAGGTCAATTGAGATAGGCACAGCCTGTGTACTTCCTTATTTCCCCTAAAGCCTCAAGGGGGACCAGTTGAGGCAGTTATATATATTCCTCTATGTATTACCCAAATCCTAAATGTGTTCCCCCATGGGTTCCCTCGTCCCTACAGGTTTCCCTTAATCCTTGAGGGGGATGGTCAAGGCACACACAGATTCCCCACTCACTGACCAGTGTTCACTTGCTTTATAGGGCAACAGACAAAGAAGGCATCTTGCCAACATTAAGTTCACTGGTTAACTTTAGCAATATTATCATTCTGCACAAGTGTAGTAAATACCAATTATGTCACCCCATATCTCATGGCACAGTTGCTATAAGACTGTTTATCACTATGATTCTAGGAATTAATATCTAGAATCTTTGGAGTTATTATGGGAGTTATCGTTTAATACCCGAAAACTAGACATTGCCATAGCCATGGATGCTGAGAAATTGAACTCTAAAAAGGATAACAAAATCCTCCTTACATACACAGGTAAACATAGAGGAACTGGTAAATTCCTTCACCAAGGTGGAAGGGGCAATGGAAGCACAATGGTAAACTATAAGGATAGGTTTAATGAAAAATACTAAGCCCAGTATTGCATTCTGGGATATGAGAACACCAGTGAAGGCCAGTAACTTTCTATAACATCAATAACTGACTGCATATCTATGCACTTTCTAATATCAAAAGTCTTGGGCCATATTAAAGATCCAACTCTTTATCTCAAGATCTGTCGACCAAAAACAAAAATAGTCCAGTCAAATCCTCTTAAAGTTCACAGATTATAGGTCAAATTATCAGTGACATATATCTGTAATATGTTCTGAAATTTACAGAACTGGTTCAAAAGACAAGTGTATGTCTCAAGAAATCTGATCTCCATTTTTCTATTTGAGATAGAGACATTTCTGGGCCATCTCTCTCATTGTTACATTCCTCTTCAATTCATCTCTTTGCAAAATGAGGTAATGTACACATTTACCTGCTTTGTAGAAACTGTGTTAGGATTCATTTGTTAATGCTTGTAAAACACCGGGAAGATAATAAACAGTAATCTTTATGTAATCCACTGGGCAAGAAGACAATTAAATGAAAATCCAAGAAGAGTCAAGAGTATGCCTAGAAGCACAGTATCTGATGGAGTTACTCTTCTGGCTCAAACCAGCAGAGATTTATCCTTAAAAGATAATTTCCATAATCTGCCCTATCAAAGTGATATATTAAGGTTTAGGGCTTCAAATTCTTTATCTCAGCTGCTTAAATCCAGCTGCCTTAATTAAAATTATATTGAGAATATGTTTTCAAACTTAGATTTTCAAAAGCCATTGGGAATTTATTATATTTCATCCCTTTCATGTCATAATATGTATGAAAACATTACGAAAAACCAGCAGTGTTTTTTCTCCTGGTTCCAGAATGGTGGAAGTGAGGGAGGAAACATCCCAAATTCCCTCCAAACAACTAGAAAACTGTCTCAGATTTGACCTAGGAGCAGGGAAACAACATACTAGCATGGCAGGAAAGGTCTGTTTCACTGGGGTGGGAGGGGAGCTAGGTCCAAGAGCAGTATCTGCCAGATTCACAGCAGGGGGCCCTTAGCAAGTCTGTAAACCCAGGGCAATCCATCAGCAAGGCTGCAAACCAGCAGTCCACTAACCAAGTGAGCATTCTTTGCATTGCAGCAGGGCCTCACCCCAGCAACACCACCCAACACAAGCCCAGGGAAGTCTTCACCCCATTGCTGATCAGTAGTGAAGCCCCATCCCAAGACTGGTCAAAAAAGAGAACCTGTTCTTGGAGCCTGACAGTAGAGAGACCTTGTCTCCATAGCAACCCAGCAGAAGGGCCCAACCCCTTAGGCAGACTAGCAATAATATTACTCTTCCAGGGCTTGCTGGAGGAGAGGCTCTGTTTCCATAGCAACTCTGCAGGACTACACACCTGGGGTCAACATCAAGATCCCTCCTTCAGAGCCAGCCGTCAGAAAGTATCCCATTTTAGCAACCTAGAAGCAAAGTCCTATCCCTGGGGCAGGCATGCAGTTAAACACCACATCCAGGGGAGGCCAACAGGGGGACCTCATCCCCCAGTAGAAGCCAGAGGGGAAGCAGATAAACCCTGAAGCCCAGTGAAAGGCATCAGTAAGACCTTGAGCTCCAGCACAAAAATCTTGGTACAGTATTCAAGAGTTCATACAGAGTTCAACTCTCACATTAAAACGTCAAGTTACAAAAAGGGCAAAAAATAAGCAAAAAAGAAACAAACAGAAAAAAATAATTTGACTGCAGAAAGTTTCTATGTTGACAGGGAGGATCAAGGCATAAATTTAGAAGAGGACAATAGTTTCAAAATGACTATATGTGAAGCCTCAAAGAAAAATGTAATTTGGTCTCAGGCCCAAAAAGAATTCCTAGAAGAGCTTTAAAAGGATTTGATTTTTTTAAAGTAAAGAAATTCAAATTACTAGTATCAAAAATGAAAGGAGTAAATTCACCACCGATGAAGAGGAAATTAAAACAATTGTTAGGAGCAATTTTGCCTAATTATAGGCCAGTAATTTGACAATCTAAATTAAATAGATGAATATCTACAAAAATATAAATTACTCAGATTAAAAGAAGAAATATAATGCTTAAATAACTCAATCTTCAAAAAAGAAATTGAATGAGCCATTAATGAACTTCCTAAGGAAAAATAAAACAGGAGCAGATGGATTCATAAGCCAATTTTACCAAACATTTAAAGACCCCAATACCATATTAACTATTTGGAAAAATAGGCAAAGAAGGAGTCCTACACCAAATTCCTCCTATGACACAAATATAGTTTTAATACCTAGACCAAGAAGAGCCAAAACAGAGAAAGAAAATTAGATACTAATTTCCCTAAATAATATTGATAAAAAATCAAATAAAATATTATCAAACAGATTACAGTAATATTTCACAATCATCATACACTATGATGAGGTGGGATTTATACCAGGAATGCAGGACTGGTTCAATATCAGGAAAACTATGAGCATTATTAACAATATCAATAATAAAACCATCAGAAATCATATGATTATCTCAATAGATGTAAAAAAATGTTTAACAAAATATAGCACCCATTCCTATTAAAAAACACTAGAGAACATAAAAATAAATGAAGCTTACCTTAAAATGAGAAGTAATCTCTATCTAAAACCATAAGCAATTATTTGTAATGGAGATAAACTAGAAGCCTTCTTGATAAGATGAGGGGTGAAACAAGGATGCATATTACCATCTCCATTATTTAATATTGTACTAGAAATGTTAACTATAGCAATAAGATAAAAAAAAAAAAAGAAATTAAAGGGGCAGCTAGGTGATGCAGTGAATAGAGCACTGGCCCTAGAGTCAGGAGGATCTGAGTTCAAATCTGGACTCGGACACTTGACACTTATTAACTGTATGACCTTGGACAAGTCATTTAACCCCAATTGCCTTGCCTTCCCCCCTCCCAAAAAAATTAAAGGAATTAGGAGAGGTACTGAGGAAACAAAGCTATCATTTAGATTGTCAAATTTACTGGCCTAAAATAAGGCAAAATACTTCCTAACGATTGTTTTAATTTCTTCTTCATTGGTGGTGAATTTACCCCTTTCATTTTAGATACTAGTAATTTGAGTTTCTTCTTTACTTTTTTAAAATCAAATTCTTTTTAAGCTCTTCCAGGAATTCTTTTCAGATGATATAATATTATCCTTAAAAAGTCCTATAGAATCAACTGATGAACTACTTGAAATTTTTAACAGCTTTAGTTAAGTTGCAGGATACAAAATAAACCTACATAAATCATCAACATTTCTATATATTACCAAAAAAATCCAAGAGCAAAAGAAAGAGAAATTCCATTTGAAATAATTGTAGACAATAAAATATTTGGGAGTCTCTCTACCAAGACAAACACAGGAATTATATGAACATGACTATAAAATACATTTCATATTAATAAAGTCAGATCAAAACACTTAGGAAAAATATTAATTGTTCATGAGTAGGCCAAGCCAATATACTAAAAATGACAATTCTTCCTGAATTAATCTATTTATTTAGTGCCATGACAATCAAACTATGAAAAATTATTTTATAGAATTAGAAAAAACAACAAAATTCATATGGAAGAGAAAGCTCAAGGATATCAAGGGAATCAAAGAAAAAAAGTGCAAAAGAAGGTGGTCTAGATTTACCAGATCTCAAATTGTATTATAAAGCAATAATCATCAAGACAATCTGATACTGACTGAGAAATAGAATGGTTGATCATTGGAATAAATAAGGTACAAATAACTTGGTTAATGGCCATAATAATCTATTATATGATAAACCCAAAGTTCCAAGTGTTTGAAACAAAAACTCACTATATGACAAAAACTATTGGGAAAACTGGAAAACAGTATTGCAGAAACTAAGTATAGACAGACCTCACAACATATACCAAGATAAGGTCAAAATGGATACATGATTTACACCTAATGGGTCATACCATAAGCAAATTAAGAGAGCATGGAATAGTTTATCTGTCAGATTTATGGACAAGAGAAGAATCTAGGACCCAATAGGAAATAGAGAGCATTTCAAAATTTAAAATAGATAGTTTTGATCATATATAATTAAAGTTTTTTTGCACAAATAAAAGCAATGCAACCAAAATTATAAGAGAAACAGAAAAGTGGGGGAAATTTTGCAACAAGTATCTCTGAAAAAGTCCTCATTTCTCAAATATATAGAGAATTGAGTTAAATTTATAAAACTACAAATCATTTAACAATTGATAAATGCTTAAAGGATATGAACAGGCAATTTTCAGACGAAGAAATTAAAGCTATATAAGAGTCATATAAAATGATCTAAATCACTATTGATTCAAGAAATGTAAATTAAAACAACTCTGAGTTACAACATCCAACCTATTAGAGTGGCTAATATGACAAAAAAAAAAAAGGAAAATTGTGGATATTGGGGGAGGGAATGTGGGAAAACTGGGATACTAATGTACTCTTGGTGGAGTTGTGAACTGATCTAAAGTATTCTGGAGAAGAATATGCTCACAAGACTATAAAACTGTGCAAACCCTTTGATCCAGCAATAGCATTGCTAGGTTTCAAAAAAAAGGGGGGGGGGGGAAGACCTATTTGCACAAAAATATACAGAGCAGCTATTTTTGTGGTGGTCAAGAATTGTAAATCAAAGAGATATCCATCAATTGGGGAATGACAAAACAAGTTGTGTGATATGCTTGTAATGGTATATTATTGTGCTATAAGAAATGACAAGCAGGGGCGGCTAGGTGGCGCAGTGAGTGGAGCGTCAGCCCTGGAGTCAGAAGGACCTGAGTTCAGATCCGGCCTCAGACACTTAATGCACACACAAACAAAAACCTAGCCGTGTGACCTTGGGCAAGTTACTTAACCCAATTGCCCTCCAAAAAAAAAAAAAAAAAAGCAAAAAAAAAAAATAATAAAGAAATAACAAGCAGAATGATTCCAGAAAACCCTGGAAACACTTACATGAACTGAAACTGAGTGAAGTGAACAGAACCAGGAGAACATTGTATACAGCAATAGCAATATTTGTCGATGAAGAATTGTAAACGATATAGCTATTCTCAGCAATACAATGATCCAAGACAATCCTAGAGGACCAAGGATAAAGCATACCATCTGCCTCCAGATAAAAGAACTGGTATTATTTGAATACATACTGAAGTATGCTATTTTCACTTTCTTTCTTTAATTTTCTTCTTTTATTTGAGTCTTTTTTTTAATAAAATTACTAATATAGAGATGTTTTACATAATTGCACATGTATAATCTATATTTGATTGTTTATTGTCTCAGGGAGGGGATAAAGGAGGGAGGGAGAGATAGGATTTGGAGCTCAAAACTTGAAATAAAAATGTTTAATTTTCTTTTTCTTTTTTTACAAAAAGAGAAACCCTAAGTATTTCATTTTCTCAATAGTCAGATGGTAATTTCCTTCTGGACTGGGCCTTAGCTAGCGAATCATATGATGATTTGAGGCAGAACTTAAAAGTCACACTTGCCTGTCATTGGTGGATGTAACCTACTCTGTTTTAAAGGCAAAAAGATTTATATAAAACTGAGTATTCTGTGTTTGTAATCCTTAATTTATGAACATGCAGTTCTCAGAAACTTGTCTGAAAAAATTTAACTTATGATATTATGTTCAAATTTTATTATATTACATTAAATTTCCCCAAATTTGATGCTATAAAAGCATATAGGTACCCAGGGACAAAACAATACATAATTATTATTGTTCTGACTCCAGTATGTATTTGTTTGGAACACCCATGGAATTGGTCAATCAGAATGTATAAAAGTAGTACATATATGCATATTTTATATTATACATATTTACATATATCGTGAGTGATAGAGATAGAATCTGTCCATCCAGAATGACTGTCAAAACTATGAAAGCGAGATGGGGGGAGAGAGAGACAGAGAGACAGAGAAAATGGACAATGAACTGGCCCTACAACTAAAACATAAGAGAGTGAAATGCCTTTCAGAAACTGTGAAACATTTTTTTTAATTAATCACAATTATCATTCTGAGTCAAAGGTCCAATTTTTAACATTATATTCATCCAGAGATTTTGTATGGCTTTGGGTTATGGAATATGTCTCTGAAGCATTAAATTTGAGGGTCACCCAAATGGCAATGGAGAGTTACATAGTAGGCATGAGTAGCCTGAAACACTTTACTACTACTGGGATAGTAGTAGTAGAGAATATGATCAGTGTGTTCAGCAATGAAGGTGGATCACTCATGTGTCTAGAACAAAAGGGGTAAAGGGGATTATATCACAGATATCCTGAATGAACTAGCATGAGAGAAGGAAAGGTTGATGAACCAGTGTGTGCCAATTCTAAGGGCAGGGTTCCCTGAAGGACCATTGATGATCTCTTCTCTCTTGCTATGGCTAAAGATATATACAAAGTGCTTCTGAAGAGCCTGGTTGCATCCTTCCTTTGTTACTCCTGAGCCTATATCCAAGTATGTTGCTTTTGGTTCTGAATTTCCCCCTGTGAGACTTCGGGCTTTTTGATGCTTCTGTGAAATGCAACCAGGTTTCCTAACTCATATTAGGGACTGGAAAAACGACAATTAGGTTGGCTTTTCTCAATTGACAAATAGAAAAGAAAATTTTAGGGAAAGAGTTTCCTGAAGTAATTGTGCAAATGTTAAAAGAAAGAAGTAGAAGAAGGAGAATGCAATCAATGCACAATCATTTATTAAGTGCGTCTACGTGTGCCTGGCACTATACTAGGCAAATATATTTGTCTTTATTTCTGGGAAGGTAAGGACAAAAAAGAAACAATTCCAGACCTCGGGTGAGGGTACATGTGGAAAATATATAGCCCGGGATAGAATTGTTTGACCTTCACCAATCATAAAAGAGGAAAATAAGAGAACACAGAATATGAATGCCTCCCCTGATGGGGAAAGGTATGTAGAGGGAAATAATAGCAATTCACATTTTCTTAGCACTTTAAAGGTTGCAAAGCTTGCACTTTTCTCATAACAATCCTTTTAGGTAAGTAGTAGAAGCATTTCCCCCCCATTTTAAAGGTAAAGAAACTGAGGCTCAGACAGATTGATTTACTTGACTAAGGCAGAATCACAAATTTCAGAAGCATTGGTGCTGGATATTTGGATCTGACTTCCTTATTTTGGGCAGTCTCATTACTGTTTGGGGATGTGGCATGAGAGAACTTCCTTGGAGGAAGTGAAGTGATGGAGGACATAGGCAGGATGCAAACAGCTCTGTTTGTAAGTGAAGTGTTTATAATTTGGAGGCTTCCTGTTTCCCATCAAGAAAGTATGGAATGAATGATATGACAGACTTCAAGAGCTGAACTTCCTCCAGACCAAGCTGATATTTTTGACTCATTACCTATGCAATAAGCATATACTCCTTGGGGGGGATACAGTCTATGAACAACAGAATCCAACATTAGAAACAAAGCTTTATTGACTAATGGCACAGGAATAAATTGGGCTGGGCATTTTGCATTATGAACACAGAGATTGCCTTGACTTTATTTTATCCAAGGGCATCAGTAACAATGGCTTTGACTTCCATTAAGCAAAGACTTAATGCTGTCATTCTTGAGACTGCCCATGTAGAGCACCCTGAAAACTCTCCCTTCCTTTCCTCTAAGTCTTCTGTTTCCCACACTTTCCACCCTGTTCCTCTAAGTACCTTTCCCTGTTCAGGATGACCTGCCTTACCTTTGTGAGTCAATGTTACCTTTGTGATGCTTTATGGGTCTGGTACTGAAATATTCCACTGCCTTCCTCACACATTGCCTTTCACATAGTTTTCTAGTCTAACCTTTGGTTGGTGAGTGATTCTTTACCCCTGAGCTCAGCCCTACTAACACTTCACTCACAGCTTAGTATAATCCTTACCAACTCTACAATTAATAGACACAGAAAGGTTACTCCTCAGGCCATTTTTTCAGCCATCAGATGACGTTGAAAAGAGTTCTTTCCACATGTATTAATTCAGCTACTTTGGCCCACTCTCTGTAGACCAAATATTTTTTCCACTAAAATGTGAACTATATAAATATGTTAAACTAAACTTCACACCAATTTTTTCATGTTTTCATTTCATCCCTAACGTACCAGAATACTTTTTCACACCTGTTTCAACAAATTTTCAGTAGACTAATTGTATGAAACAACATTTTGTTGTTTTGTGTTTTCTTAAAAGCTAGAAGTCTGTGAAAACCCAGTTTCTCCTCAACACAAGGCAATTATTTTTAGGATTCCCACAGTCTTTCACAGGCACCTGATATGTTTTCCTATATCTTGCCTTATTCATGAAGTTGTATTGCTTAATATTTACATGCAAATCTCAGAAGCCTGACACAGCCCTTAGGGTCTAATTTGCTTAGGGGGTTGGAGATTATTAAGAGTCTGGGATGGATCACAGCAGCAAAGCTTTGTGGGAGAGCTGTGGTCAGATCTTACAAGAGTAGAAAATTCAAACTGAACTGGAAAGGAGAGAGGTAAAGAAACCGAATCCCTTTGAAGATGTCTTAATGTATGTCAGCTCCTTATAAGCTCAAACAGCAGGACTGGTAAACAAGCACATATTTAGTAATAGTGGTTTTGTTATTACTGTAGAATAAAAACATGGCATTGTTAGTAGTAAACTAGAGTTATTTCCTTGGGAATCTTCGAATACTTTTTGCTATTCAGGATCACTGTCAAGTCAACAGAATAAGCTATTATTCCTACCTGTTCCTGTGTTCTCATTTTTTTTCTTCCCAAAGACACTAAATTTAAAGACAAAAAGGAGAGTTTGTTTTAGTTGACACAGTTATTTCTTACTCTCTCTTAAAAACGTAATTTTCCCTGTTAGGTGAATAATACAGATAGGATAAAATTTAGTTTCAATGAGTTTAACAAAAACTTGTTCTCTAGTTTTACTTGATAATAATTTTAAGCAAATTGTTAGCTTTTTAGTAGAGATTTGTAGGCAAGAGTTGTCTCCATCCATTAGAAGAAAGAAGAGTAGGACATGTATATGTTGTTGAGATTTAATCATTTTCAATCATGTCCAACAATTCATGACAATTTTGGGGAGGTTTTCTTGGCAAAGATACTGGAGGAGTTTGCCATTTCCTTATTGAGCTCATTTTACAGATGAGGAAACTGAGACTAAAAAGGTTAAGTGAGTTGTCCGGGGTCACGCAGCTAGTGTTTAGGTCAGATTTGAAGTCAGTTTGTCCTTACTCTAGGCCTGGGTTCTATCCACTGTGCCACTTAGGTGTCCAGGGAATGGTGTGTACTTAGTATAATTTGAGGATCTCCCTTCCCATTCCCAGAAAGCAGACAGGGGACTTACTTACTTTGCCACTCTGAAAAGTCCTGCACTAAAAAATGTCTGTATGACACAAACTGACCCCTGGTGAGAAGAAAGCAACAAGAGCAAGAACCACCACCACCACAACAACAACAACAAGAGACTTTTAGAATTCTCATCTGCCCAAGCCTTACTGGAGACATAATGGAGGTGTGTGCTGGGGGAGACAAGAAGGAGGGTGTTTTGAGAAGCAGGCAGGTTCCCTAAAAAACCTATTATATCATCATCACTGATGTTTTGTTAGGATGCTGGAAAGATTATTGCTTTAGTTGTTGAATATTCTAGAGTTACAGAGTCACCTATTAAAGTACAAATACATTTGGGAGGCTAAAAAAAGTCAAGTTTTTATCAGCTGGCACATTGGCTAGAGTGAGTTGATAGCTAGAGTTTGGGGAATGGAACATAAGATAGGTACATGGCAGGTGGAGAATGGGAAGGGGACTGGAAATGTGTTGGCACAATAGTTTTTAAGATTGGGTAAAAAACACACAAAAAAAAACCACCCCCGAAAAACCAAAACCAAAACCAAAATTTGTCTTGTGACAATTCTTTGCTGACTAGAGAAAATGTATTCCAATTTTTGCTTATACCTTATAGCTCACACACTTTGTGGAAAATGCACTGACAAAAATAACTACCTACTTCAACACAGGCTGCCACTTTAAATGTTGTACAATGAATTTTTCATCTATCAATTAAATGGCAGACTAGAAAGTCACAGATAACAAGGATGGCTCTCTACGCTACTTCAGGTGATTGGTTAAAAATAGAAGAGTGCTGGAAAGCAGGAGAAGCATAATCAATACTGTGATTAATGGTAGTAATTTCACACAAACATCTGGCCAATTAAGCATGCTCTTTAGGAGGTGTTTCTCTTAGTGACTTTGTGAAAGAATGAATGAGTTTCAAATCAAATATCACTGTCAACATATTAAATAATTCACAGCCAAAGACTAAGTCAACTTGGAACATTTTCAGCCCCCAGGTATCTCTAAGTCATTTTTTTCTTGAGGGGAAGAAGCATCAGGAGCTTTACTTTTTGATATGCAGTCCTATTGTCTACCCATTCTATTCTATTCTATTCTATGTGCTTATACATACTGTGGGTCTGCTCTATGCCCAGTAATAATCTGGAAGCTATCCAGATTACAAAGGATGCAAGTTGACTAGTCCAATTTCTCAAGGTATTTAGAGCTTTTTCTTTTCTCCAGAGTTAAAACACAGAGACATTTGTGAGACAGTTATAAAATAAGACAATGAATAGTTGGTTGTTAAATGGAATACAATCAGATGCCAAATTATAAGGACCAGACAGTGTTATATTAAATGCTAACTATATGACCATATAAGCAAATGGCTTCATGCTATCATATTTATAGGCCTCAAACTAAATCTCCCACCCCATCTCACACCCTTCCCCCATATACAATCTGTTGGCAAGTTTTGTCCATTTTAATCTTACAGCATCTTTCACATATGCCCCCCTCTCCTCTTTTACAACCATCACCCTAGTGCAGGCCCTCACCATTTCCCACCTGGACTATGGCAGTAGCCTTCTAGTTAGCTTCCCTGCCTCAAATCTCTGTCCACTCCAGGCCATATTCAACTTAGCTACCAAATTATTTTAGACCTGGCTCCCTAATCAAATTTAAAAACCTCTATTTGGTATTCAAAGCCTTTTACCATTTGACCCCCTCCTTCCTTTCCAGGCTTTTTATACCTTATCCTCAAATACTCTTAGATGACATCATGGTGACCTCCTTCCTGTTCTTCTCAGAAGATATTCCATCTCCTGATTCTGTAATATTTCACTGGCTCTAACTCCTGCCTAGAATTCTCTCTCTCACCTTTTTCACCTCATGAATTCCTGGGCTTACTTCAAGTCCCAGCTAAAATCCCACATCCTGAAAGAAACTTTTTTGATCCTTATTAATGTCACTGTCTTCACTCTGTTGGCTATCTCTGATTCATCCTGTATATAACTTGTTTTTACATAGATGTTTTCAGATTGTCATTCCCAATAGACTTTGAGTTCCCTAGGAGCAGGGATCATCTATTGCCTTTCTTTGTATCTCCAGTCCTTAGCTGGTAGAAGGAACTAAATAAATATTTATTAACACACTATTCAGACCCAGTTCTGTCATTTTAAAATTGAGAAACCTAAAGCCTCTGCATAGTGGCACAAGAACCACTAAGATTGAAATAAGGTCTCCAAAGACCTAGCCTAATGCACCTCCTACTGCACCAGATGATTCTCTCAATGAAATCACCTGCTTATAGATGAAAAATTACTCTGTCTTCATATACTATCAGCTACTATCTTTTTTAGATTCTACATTCACACCAATTTTTAGCATCCATTCCTTTTTTCCCTCTATTCACATGGCCTTGACCTTGTTCAGAGTCTTGCATGAAGGTTGAAACAGCATTATTATTTCTCTTTCTGTTTTCAGTCTCTTCCTCTCCAATCTATTATCCATAAGGCGGAAAAAATAATCATTCTAAAGCACAGTCTGACCATCTTCCTCCTTTGCTCAAGACTATTAAGGGGCTCACTCAATATCTCCTGGCTCCACTCCTTAATCTCTATACTTCTTTTTCTAAAATACCTGCTCTTTCCCCACTTCTGAATGTCAGTTTCTTGAGGGCAGGGACTATTATCTTTTCTTTTATGCCTTAGTTCTTAGCACAGCATTTTTCACATAGGAAAAACTTAAGAAATGCATGTTGTTAATATTCTTGTCATTCCAAAGCTTTGCCTGAGGGCAGCTAGGTGCTGTAGTAGATTAAATGTCTGGAAGACTCATCTTTGAGTTCAAATATGACTTGTAACCCTGGGCAAGTCACTTAACCCTGTTTGTATAAATTTCCACATCTGTAAAATGAACTGGAGAAGGAAATGGCAAACCGCTCCAGTATCTTTGCCAAATGGGGTCACGAAGAGTAGGACCCAACTGAAAAACCATTGAACAGTGAATAACCTTTGCCTCTTAGAATCATTTTATTCCTGCAATGCTAATTTTAGGTGCTAGTGCTAACTCCTATAACAGATCTTCCCAATGCTCTCAATTATTGGTTCTATCTGTCTGAATAATCTTGTATTTAACTTTTTTTTACTTCTAATATCTGTCTGTGATAATAAGCCCAGACTAGTAATTAGTACAGTGTCTTGAACAGAGTAGGTGTTAAAAATGCAAAGAAAAATAATTGCTCATGAGTAGTTGTGGAAAAGTACACAAGACTTGGACACAGGAGAGATCCAAGAGTTCTAATAATACCTCTGACACTTTCTAAAAAGACAAGTATCTTAACCCCTCTAATCTTCAGATCCCTTATCTGTTGCTAAGAGAATTCTAGTTTAGGTATGAGTTCAATGTGACTGCCTCAGAGGTCACATTCAGCTCTTGGTCACTGTACTCAGTATGTTGCTCAGTACAATACAGTGAGAGGGATAAAAGAATATCTTCTCCCCATTGGGTTGACATAAAATAATGTTAAACATTTTCCTTATGATTAGGAAGCAGGAATCCCTGAAACCCTGTGAGCAACAATACCATACTGAGTCTACGACGGCTTCTCTTCAATAATGTAGAGAACTGAAAGTATGTGCTCTAGATTCAAGTCAGTCTAGTCATAAGCTCTACTGCTAGAGCTAGTACTTATTATGTTTTCTATATTTGAAAGAACTATAATTTGCAATGGAGTTTTCTCCCCAGAACTGGAAGTTTCTGCTTTTCTGAGATTTGAGATTTCCTTTGGTCCTATGAAGCACTAATTAAAAGAACTCCCAAATTCTGATAATGATCTTCAATCTTTATACCCAAAGCTGGTCATTTTATTTTTGAGAAATTTCCAATTACTAAGAAACTTATTTTTATATTGAGCTAAAAAGAGTTTTCTTTAGTGATCTCAAGTTTCTTAAGAAAACAAAGTCCCATCTTTACAATAACATTATTCTAATAGTGTTTCTGCATGACATCAAGATATGGACTGTAACCATCTCAAAAAAAAGACTAAAATGAATTATCACCCAGAGGGCAATGAGAAGTTGTGTGGCAGGTATGATAAGGCTGTAATATATTAAAAATGTGAAGCTTTAAAGAACAGTAATAAGAGATGTAATCAAAGAAATATATAATAGGAAGAAAAAAGAGACTATTCATAAGACAAAGACAAGGGATGATGATAGTTGACTAATAAAAGTATGACAATAGTACCCTCATCATGTCAAAAGTCTCTGGTATTTTGGGTAGAGCCCCTTGTAAAGCCAAGCACGAGCAGCTTTCCAGAAGAATGCTAAGCTGTTCACAGCAGCAGTCCTCTGGAAAGCTGCTTGTGCTTGGCTTTACACCTCTGTGGTGAAATCCTGGAGGACATGGACCAGAGGAGCATGAATAGGCAAGCAGGGATATTTTGCACTCTTGGGGAGAATTCTAAAATTTATGAAATCATAGATCCGTTTGAGTGGTTGACTTAAACTGAAGCTGTACACCCTGTACCAGCTATCTGTAGGTTCCAAGGTTATCTTCTGCATCAAGCAAAGAAAGTCTATTTATCGTGAGTGTAAGCTCTTTGTAACTGCAAAGTGCAACATAAATAAAGAATGATAGAATCTCAGGGTTGAAAGGGACCTCAGAAGCTGTCTCCTTCGATATGTAGATGGACAGGAATTCTCTCTCCAACACAATAACTTCACCATCCAGCCTTTGCTTGAAGAGCTGTGGTGAAAGGACAATCTAATGAGTCAGATATTAGATGTACAATCCTCTGCAATTTGCTGATGTGGATTCATTGGTCAGCAACTTGACTATTATCATATAGCTTTTAATTTTTAGGTTCTAAGTTATAACCTAGGTCCTTCCTCCCTCCAGGTCAAACATGTTACTGTATTGCATTATAATATTTATAGCTGATGCTTTCTCTCTGGTAAAACTGAAAAAGCAATGGTAAGGAGGAAAAAATGGAGAGAAACTGGCTAGTTGTCTGAGGGGACAAATAATCCTGCATTTACCTATTCCCATGTTGTATGGAAAAGAGAAATGGGAAGTTCCTGGTAATTGTGGTTGTGTACAATGGCCATTTCATGGACCAAAGGATTTTTGTGGGCATAGTAGCTAAATAATAATGACAGCAGTGGCTCGGCTGCCTTTAAGACTCAGAAAGTAGACACATAAGATTCACCCTACAGCTTCTTGGTGTGGTTCAATTCTTATTTGCCATAGAATTCTTAGTTTGGTCCTTTACACAAAGCAGAAATCAGTGTAAAAATAAAATAACATTCTGAGATGTCAAAATAGAAAAATGAAAAGTAGTGCACCTAGGAACATTTTAAAAACCGCATTGAGCTACAACAAAGATCTATCTAATCCAGCATCCTGTCTCTGACAGTGACAGCAAAGGAGAATACTATAGTATTACTGTACAACATGACCAGAATTTAAGAATAAACTTCAAATATCTCTACCTTTCCTTTAATAAAAGGCTATGCATCTCTCACTTTTACAATGTTGTGATGAAGTGGGAAAGATTTTGCACAGGAGAAGGTCCCAGCATTATTACTAATTAGCCATGTGACTGGGAACAAGTTATTTGCCTTGCTAAAGCTTCCATTTCCTCATTTATAAAATGAAAGGTTGGACAACATGATCCCTTTGATGATCTGATAAGCTATGGCTTTAAAAGTCATTACAACTTCTTTAATCTATTAATTTGAGGAGGAATGGGTCTATGCAACCTTGGAACTGAGAAGGAATTTAGTGCATAGGGTATCTGGCCTGGAGTTAGGAAGATCTGTATTCAAAATAAATGTCTGGCATCAGACATTTACTAGCTGTGTGACCCTGGGTAAGATACTTAACCCTGTTTGCCTCAGTTTCTACATCTGTAAAATGAGCCAGAGAAGGAAATGGCAAACTGCTGTAGTATCTTTGTCAAGAAAACCTCAAATGGGGTAACAAAGAGTCAGATATCACTGAAAAACAACTGAATAACAATAACGACAAGCAGGATCCGCTAGGTGGTGCAGTGAATAGAGCACTGGCCCTGGAGTCAGGAGGATCTGAGTTCAAATCCGGCCTCAGACACTTAACACAAAAACTAGCTATGTGACTTTGGGCAAGTCACTTAACCCCAATTGCCCTCCAAAAAGCAAAATTTAAAAAAAATAAAAAAAATAACAATAACAACAAGCAACTTATTGGAGTAATCATTTCTATAATGCATTCCTATTTGTAGACAACTGTCATTTCATTTAACAGAATGTTTGTCTACAAATCAAAAGAAATAAGTTCCGCTTTTATCTTACTCTTTCTTAGCTGAGAAATTTTGGAAAGGCCACAGCCTCTCTGGTCTGTTTCCTGTACAGGCAAAAGTGAAAGATCATGATATTTACCTCCCATAGATGGGAGAATAAATGGAACAGGTAGATAGAGAGTAAAGCAATTTGAAAAATGAAACTTTACCGAAGAGTGCAAAGCACCCTGCTTCTAGAGTCAGAGGGCCTACCTTGAAGTACCAGTTCTAATGCTTACTTTGTCTTGTAACCTCACCTAAGTAAATGAACCTCCCTGACCCTCAGTTTCCTGATATGTAAAACAATGGCTGTGGAACTAGATGACTCTCAAGATTCTTTTTAGCACTAGACCTAGATTTCTTGATCTGTTTGTGAAGAGGTAGTCACTATCTGTATATAGAGAACATATAGTAGAGATTGACAGATGGATAGACAGACAGACAGACAGATAGCTACAGAGCAAAGGCACTATTTTATTTTATGACATTATTTTAGTATTTCTTTCCTTGCTATGCAATCTTTGCCAGTTAAAATTCTCTCCATGCTTCAAGGCATGATTTAAATGTCACCTCTTTTCTATGATCCCTAGAAGTAATCTTTTCCTTTTGTAAAGTTTCAAAATGCTTTTTTGTACCACTTATGCATCTGTCACATTCTATTTTGTATTATATTTTATTGTGTATCAAGGTTCAAATTCCCCAAATAATTCCTTAAAACTTGGAACAGTGTCTTATTTCTTTCTGTATCAAATCAAATGAGATAATATACTAAAAAGTGCATTACTAGCCTTAAGGCAATTTAAATATTAGCTATTAGCTCCCTCATCACTTAGCATATTACCTTGAATACCTTGGATTTACTATCTTTGTTGAATTTAACTATAATAAAGGTCTGCCCTTAATTTACTTTAAATAAAGTGCCTTGAAACTTTTATGAATTTTCTCAAGTTCAAATATTCTAGGATACAGTAAAATATAATAATTAATTAAGTTGTCCATATCTTTGTTTATTCAATTCACCTTCCTGGGGGCCTTCTTCAATTCAGTCATGTCTTTCCTGAGGTATGGCTATTAGAACATCACTAGGAAGTCTTGGGGGTTGAAACCCCACTTTTGTACAAATGTAGGATCATATTTTTTGTTTTATTTTCAATACCTTGAAAAACTATTTGGAAAATTTTGTTAGCTGCAGCTGTACTTTAGACTAATGTCTTCAGGAAAATGTCACCTGTCATTATGAGCTCCCTTTCCTATGAAGTGGCTAATATTTCAACCCATATGAATGATTTGGGTGCCTTTTCCCCCTGGATAAATGACTCTACATTTTGTCATACTAAGCTTCATATGCCACTTTTTAGCCTACTCCCAAATGCATAATTTCTTCCTACAGATGAGCATTATCAGCTCAGCACAAATTCTTGGTAAATTTAGAGATTATTTTTCCCTATGAACCTCTTTTTCTAGATCATTTCTGAATCTATTTTTAAAAATTATTTTTGCTTTATTTGTCCTCTAGAGAAAACTCACCTCTAGTTCACCCTAATCTTTGCTTCTTCTTTGTAATCCAGTTCTTTGTTGCTGATAAATTTTCCTTTAATCCCATTAACACTCATTTTTTACTTATCTTTTAAACTGACTTTATTGGAAAGTTGTGCACTAATGTATAGAGATAGGATTTACCATAGAGATTATCTAAACAGATTTTGTCATTTTACAGAGAGGGAAACTGAAGTCAAAGACAATTAGGTTACTTTCCTGATATCACACAGGTAGTAATTAGAAGAGATAACCTTTTTATCCCTATTTTCTTTCAATTTCAGTACTCTTTCCACTGCACCATGCTACTATACAAATCTATGTAATTGTATACTCATTCTCTTTTGTCCACTTATTAATCACGTCAAATATTATGGCAGGTAAGAATCTTAGAACCACTTCAACCTATTTATCTGAAACATAAAACCCCCATTCAGTATCTCAAATAAGTAGCTCTATAGTAAGCTTGAAGATTTTCAGTGATAGGGAATTCACTGTACCCCCAAACACTCAATTTCTTGTTTAAAAGCTCTAATTTTTAGGAAGTTTTTTTCTTATATTCGCTCAAAATATGCTTTTGTATGACACTTGGTCAGTGGTCCTAATCTCAATTAGGCCCTCAATGCAGAAAAATGATACTTTTACTCCTTCCCAATTCTCTCTATCATGCTCTCAAACTGGATAGGTACTTCTAAGATATGAATACCACAGCTTTTCTTCTCTCTGCATGGCTTCGACAATACCTCCTTGCTCACTCTCTCCCCTATTTTACAGGAAAAAAAAAGGCTATTCATTTATAGCTCCATCTTCTTATTTCCCAATGCCTCCTCATTGCACAACACTTTGACAATTGCTCTAGGCCCCTGCATAATTTCCCCATTTACTTCATTCTCTCATAAAGAGGTGACTCTTTTTCTTGCCAAGGCCAATCAGTCTACATTCACCCTTGATCCTCTCCATTCCTATCCTCTCCAGCAAATTGTCCTTGCTAGCATCCCCACTGCCAAACTTTGATATCTCCTAATCTACTTTTTGTTGTTTTTCCTCCTGTCTATAAACAGGCCATATTCCTAGAAAAAGCATCATTAGATCCCACCATTTATGTTCTATTTACTGTTCCATAGCTCTCCTCTTTTTGCCAAGTCAAATGCTTTGAAAAAGTTATCTACACTTAGTGTTTCCACTTTCTCTCCTCTTCCTCTCTCTGAAACCCCATGGAATCTGATCTCCAACTTTATCATTCTAGTAAACCTGCTGTCTTCAAAGTTATTGATGATCTCTTGTTAGATAAAATGGCTTCTAAATCCATATCTTATTTGACCCCTTCAGGATTTGATGCTATTTATCACCCTTTACTCCTGAATACTTCTCTGCTTTAGATTTTCAACACTGCTCTCTCCTGCTTCTTGACCCTCCTCGATAGTCTTCACTCATAATATACCCACTAACTCTGGGTATTCCCCAAAGCTCTCTTCTGGGTCCTCTTTTAATTTTTCTCTGTATTTTCCATTTTTTCTTTCTTCTCATCAGCTGCCAGGGGTTCCACTACTATCCTTATAAAACAATAGTTTTATTATGATACAAATATAAACTATATATAATAATTATAACAGAAACTTTACATTATAAATCATATATGATAAACAACATATGTGCATATAATGTAAACAATCATAATATAAACCATAGTTCCATATGCCTGACCCAATATCTCTCCTGAGCACTAGTCCTTCAACCCCAATTCTCTACTGAACATTTTGAATTGCTTGTCTTTCAGGCATTTCAGATTTAACAAGTCCAGAGCAGAGCTTATTACCTTTTCCCCAAATCCTTTCCCTTTCTACTCCATCCCCTATTCCAAACATCCACATATAACTTTCAAAAATATCACCATACTTAAAATCTCCTAAATAGCCAACTATAGTGTCATATTTAACTTTTCAGGTCCTCATTCCACATAGAACATCAATTGCCAAATCTTCTCATTGCTATATCCACATCATTAGAATATATCCCTTTACCAATATTTACACAGCTATCAGACAAGTTCAGGTCTTCCTCATCACATCATCTATCACCTACATTATTGAAGCAGCCTTACATCTCTCTCTCCTCCCTTGAGAAGCAGCTCAAGTATTATGAAGCCTTTCCATATTCCTCCATACCCAAAACCACTTTATATCTTTCTATTTTGTATATGAACACATATGTGCAGAAGTACATATATTTATGTACATGTATATAACTTTATACTATGCTATATGTAATAATGAAATACATATGTATATATTTTGTATGTATGTTTTTTCTCATATATACATATACACACATACATATACATATAAACATATATGTACACATGCACACATATACATATGGATATGTTTGTTTTCTCCCCTATGAGAATGTTAGCTCACTGTAAATAGAGATTATTTCATTCTTGGTACCTGTATCATCAGGACCTAGCCCATTGCCTAGAGTTTTGCAGTTAAGAAGTATCTATTGACGGGGGTGGAGCCAAGATGGTGGAGTAGAAACAGCACTTCCAAGGTGCTCCTCTCCACACCACTTCGAAACTATGTAAAAAGTGGACTCTGAACAACTTCTGGAGGTCCAACACCCACAGAACGACACAAAGAAGCTAACCTCCCACTGAGGACAGCCCAGCAGCCCTGAAGGGAGCGGCCAGCACTGCACAGCACAATGCTCTGGGAGCCAAGCCCAGGCCCGCCTGAGCCATGCTTTTAGCCCCAGGGTGGCTAGGCCAGCAGCTGGCCGGAAGGACCACAGAACACCAGCAGCTGTGGCGATTCCAGAATTATCAACACAGATATGGCTAGGAAAAAGTGAGAGGTTAGTGCCCTATGGACTTTGGGACCAGTATTTGGGGAATGTGTCCACTTCTTCCCCTGGGGGCAAGAAGCAGCTGAGGAGCCTCAGCACAGAAGCCATTTTGTAGCTTCAGTGGCAGCTTCAGCTCCTGGTATGCGACCTGTAGGGAAATCCAGCAATCAGGCTGGGGGTTAATTGCTCTTGCTTTAACCTTCTTGGATCTGGATTGTGGTCTGGGGGGGGGGGGTGTCTGAGGTGGGTATCCAACTTGCCAGAGTGTGTGGAGGCTTTACAGAGGCCACCCAACTAATACCTCCAGAAGTTGTGAAGACCCCAACATTTGGGATGGAAGCTCCCCTGTCTGGTGGCAGAGTCCTACTGTGGAAACAAGCCCCAAAATCAAGTAATTAAGTGGCAACATGACTAGGCAAAGGAAACAAAATAAACAGAAAAATGCAACATTAGACTCCTATTTTGGGGGCAAAGAGGATCGAAGCATGGAACAGGAGGAGGTCTGTGAGGTCAGAACTCCTGCACCAAAAGCCCCAAATGAAAATATGAGTGGGTTACAGGCCATAGAGGACCTTAAGAAGGATTTTAAAAACCAAATAAGAGAAGTGGAGGAAAAATTGGGAAGAGAAACAAGAAGGATGCAGGGAAAGTATGAAATGAGAGGCAATAGCCTGACTGAGGAAAACAACTCCTTAAAAAAAAGGCTAACTCAAATGGCAAAGGAGGCCCAAAAGGGCAATGAGGAGAAGAATGCCTTAAAAAGCCAAATTTTCCAGATGGAAAAAGAATCTCAAAAGCTCACTCAGGAGATTCATTCCTTCATAGTTAGACTGGAGCAAATGGAAGCTAGTGACTTTATGAGAAATCAAGATGCTGTTAAACAGATCCAAAACAAATGAAAGAATAGAAGGCAATGTGAAATATCTCATGGGAAAAACCACTGAGCTGGAAAATAGATGCAGGGGAGACAATTTAAAAATTATTGGACTACCTGAAAGCCATGATCAAAGAAAGAACCTAGAAATCATCCTTCAGGAAATTCTCAAGGAAAATTGTCCTGATGTTTTAGACCCAGAGAGGGAAATAGAGGTTGAAAGAATCCACTGATCACCTCCTGAAAAAGATCCCAAAAAGAAAACTCCTAGGAATATTATAGCCAGGTTTCAGAATTCCAAGATCAAGGAGAAAATACTCCAAGCAGCCAGGAAGAAACAATTTCAATATTGTGGAAACACAATAAGAATAGCAGAGGACCTGGTAGCTTCTACACTGAGGGATTGAAGGGCATGGAATATGATATTCTAGAGGTCAAAAGAGCTGGGATTAAAACCAAGAATCACCTACCCAACAAAACTGAGTATCTTGTTTCAGGGGAAAATAGGGTCATTCAGTGGAATAGAGGACTTTCAAGCATTCTTGAGGAAAAAACCAGAGTTGAATAGAAAATTTGACATTCAGACACAAGAAGCAAGAGATTCTTGAGAAGGTAATTAGGGAAAAGATATCAAAAGGAACTTATCAAAGTTGAACTATTTACATTCCTACATGGAAAAACAATAATTGTGACTGATGAAACCTTCCTCATTATGAAAATAATTAAAGAAGGGTATATGGACATATGAATACATATATGAATGTGTGTATATATGTTTACAGGTATACATGGATAGAGGGCACAGGTTGAATTTGGTGGGAAGGGATGATACTAAAGGGGTGAAGTTAAGAGGTGAGAGTGGAATGTGTCGAGTAGATGGGGAGAGACAGGGTAGGGTAAACTATCTCATGTAGAAGAGGCAAGGGGAAGTGGGTGCAGGGGAGGGGAAGAACAGGAAGGCAAAAAGGCAAAACCATATTCTCATTGAATCTGGCTCAGGGAGAGAATGACATACATACTAAATGGGATATCTCATCCTGCTGGAGAGTTGGGGGAAGGGGGATAAGAGGAGGGATGATGGAGGGGAGGGTATTCTGGGGGGAGGGGAGGTTGGAAGTACCCACTTTTGAAGAGGGACAGTATCAAAGTAGGGAATGGACCAGGTGGGGGGTGGGATGGGTGGGAGGGAAATATAAGCAGTCTTTTACAATATATCTACTATGGTATACATGTTTAACACATACTGAATTGCTTATCTTCCCAGAGGGAGTGGGTGACAAGGGAGGAAGGGAATGGATCTGAAATTTGGAGTTTTAAAATTAAATGTGTCAAATATATTTAAATACTATTATTAATACTATTTTGCATGTAATTGGGAGTTAAGATGTGCAGGTATTGGGCCACAGAGATTCACCTTGCCCTAATGGCAAAGTTGAAGGGGGTATGGAAGAAGATACAGGAGAGAGCAGATTGGATGAGGGGATATCTTGTGGGACTGCTATTCTGGGATGGTGGGTATGGGAAAAATGGGGAAAAAATTGTAACTCAAAATCTGGCTGAAATGAATGATGTAAACCAGAAGTTAATAAAGCATTTGCTAATTTTTTTTTTAAAAAGGTGGTAAGCTGGCAAGCATTAAATAGGGAGTCCCTCCCTCAAGAATGTTCAGAAAAGTGGTTTTTGTTCTGAAATCCTAAACATTTTACTCCTGTACTAGGGATATTTGAGTAGTAGAAGATAGATATAATTTTAGCTTCATAACTTCTTGGAAATAGGAGATATTTCCCAGCCTCTAATGGCTCTGGATCCTTTCTCTCTTTCCCTGTAACCCCCAGCTATTGGTGGTATAGTAACAACCCTCTTCCTTTTCACAAAATGGGGTTGGGTCAAAGATCATATCTGTGTATGCCACAAACTGTGACTGTGTATTTAAATAAATCTTGAGTAAATACAGAAAAAAATGAAGTATCTATTGATTCAATAGGCTACTATAGTAATTTTCTATTTTGTCTACCTGTCCGAAGTCTCTGTCCACTCCATTCCATCTCACAGCTGCCAAAGTGACTTTGCCTAAGTTTAGATCTGACCATGCCTACTTCTCTTGCCTCTATTTCAATAAACTCCAGTGGCTCAATATTATTTCTATAATCTCTAAGCAATATTCAAGGATAGGATAAACTCTCATTTATAACTTCACAACTAGCTGCTTCCTATTTTTCCACTCTTCTTGAATATTATTCCCCTTTTCAAGTTATATTTGTCTAATCTCTATTCTCTGCATTCAATATTCGATTTCCTTTCCCATAAATGCTTTTACACTGGCTAGCTCCCATTTCTGAAATTTATTCCCCCCACTCTAGAAATTCCTGTTGTCCTGTAGGACTTAGGTCAAGAGTTACAATTTATACCTGATCCCACTAAATGCTAGTATCTTCCCTCCCAGAATTACATTGAATTCATTTTGTATAGGGACTAGGAATGAATTAGACCTGTGATTTTATTGGCATAGGAATTCCCAGTGAGAAAACTTCCTCTGCCAGTCCAGGTCAGCTCCTTCACTCACTCACACACACACACACACACACACACACACACACACACACACACACACACACACACACAAATGTGCATTGCTGTTTTCATTAGAAATGTAACTTTCTTGAATATAAAGACTATTTTGTTGTTGTTGAGTTGTTTCAGTTATTTTCAACTCTTCATGACCCTATATGAGGTTTTCTTGGTAAAGATACTAGAGTAGTTTGCCCCTTCCTTCTCTAGCTTATTTAACAGATGAGGAATTGAGGCAAACAAGGTTAAGTGACTTGCCCAGGGTCATACAGCTATGCAGTATATGAGGTTAAATTTGAGCTTGGGAAGATGAGTCTTTCTGACTCCAGGCCTGGCACTCAAATCACTGTTCCAACTAGATACCTTAAGGCTATTTTATATTTGTCTTAATAAATGCTTGTTGATTGATTAATTGATCCTGCCCTATGGAACCAAGGAGAGCAAAGTTAATCTCTCTCTCTTCCGAGTAATAGTACTAGAATTTGAAGGCAGTGGTCATGTTACTCCCAAGTTTTCATTCTTCTAAGCTAAACTTCTCTGTTTACAGAATTGTATGACCATAGGATTTGTCCTGGAAGGGACTATTGGTAAAATTAAGTTTAACCACCTTATTTTATGGTTGAAAATTAGATCCAGAGAGATAATAATGAAAATAAATAGTAAAATAATTTCTAACTTTGATAGAAAGCTTTAAGGTTTGCAAGTGCTGTATTTACAATTATCTAATAACTTTCACAAAAATATTGAAAGCCATAAATAGTTACTCTTATTATGCCCATCCTAGAGAGTATGAGAAATTAAGTAAACTGCATAAGGTTACATATATAATAAATAGTAGTCAGGATTCATTTCCAGATGTTAGGATTCCAAGGCCAGTGTCCTATCTACTATGCTATTTCTTTCTTTCTATCAGTCCTTATACCCCATGAAATATTAGCAGACACATTTTATCAAAGATTTTCATTTGCATGGAAAAATTATGGGATATAAGAATCAAAGGACTCTACCTGTATTCATGAGGAATGGGTTGTTTTTCTTATATAGAATTATCTTGCAGATATACTCTTAAAAATCCTTCTACAGAATCTCTTAAATTGAGAGTTAGAAAGACCCTCAAAAAAGAATCACACAGTAACATAACTGACAAGTAACCTCCCAGGTCCTTTTTGAAGATCTGCAAGGAGGGGCATTCACCATCTCACAAAACAGTCCAGTCAAAGGATGGGTTGTTGTTCAGATATTTTTCAGTCATGTCCAACTCTTTATGACCCTATTTGGGATTTTCTTGGCAAAAATACTGGAGTGATTTGCCATTTACTTCCAAAGTTAATTTTTGCAAATTAGGAAAATGAATCAAACAGGATTAAGTGACTTACCCAGAGTCACTCAGCTAGTAAGCATCTGAGATTAGATTTGAACTCAGAGAGATAAGTCTTCCTGACTTCAGGCCCAGAAGTCTATCAATTGCACTACCTGGAAAGTTCTAATTGTTAATTTTTTTTTTTTTACTGACAGCAAGACTCCATTTCCCCTTGATTCCACTTTTTTCTTCTGGCTCATTCTTATTTCAAAGAGAATAAATTTAACCCCTCCTCCACATAGCTGTCCTTTAAATCCTTGAGGATAGCTTATCACCCAAATCTTCTTAAAGTTAAACACCTACAATTCTTTCAAATGGTTCTCATATGAAATTGATAGTGTTATTTGACTTCATTAATGTCCTCCCCTGGACATTTTAATTTATGAATATTCTTTTTAAATTGTTGTACCTAGTCAAAATCTGACAAAAAACAGAGCACAGTTGGAATGTCATATTCCTATTTCTTGAAGATTTAACTCTCTTAATACAACCTAAGATCAGATTCACGTTTCTGGCAGATAAATCACACTCTTGATTGATATTGAGAATGTAACCTTCAAAAATTCTCAGAATTTTTTTAACAATTATCATTTTAAAATACCTTCTCCATTTTATGTTTCTGAAGTTGATTATTTTTATACTCCAGTGCATTTATTCCTCTTGATTTTCATCTTATTAAATTCAGGTGCATACTTTTGTTTATCTAGATCTCTTTGAAACCTTACTTTGATCATCCAGTTTTTTAAAGATCCCTTCTAGCTGTGTTGCCTTAAAATTTTGTGAACACATCATTTATACCTTTATCCAAGTCACTGAAAAAAATTGTTGAATAGCGCAGGGCCAAAAACAGACTCCTGCATTATTCCACTATGTACTACTGTTTATTGACACTAAAGTATTAGCATGTATTCTTTAAGTCCAACCATCCAAGACATTCTGAACTTATTCTATTATCATTTTGTTGGCATCTTTTCATATTCTCTACATGACTAGTGTGAGTTATGTCATTAAATGCTCCGCTAAAATATATATATATATATATAAAAACTATATCCACAGCAGTCTAATCAAGTACTGGTTAGTTTGTGAACTCTTTCATGGTAAGAACTGTCTTTTGCCCTGTTTTTTGTCGCTAGAACTTAGCAAAGTGCCAAGCATATAAGTAGGTATTTAATAAATGTTTTTTGACTATCAGCTTATCTTCTCAAATTAGGAAAGAAAGCTAGATGGGCATGACTTATTCTTGATGAAGCTATACTGTATATTTGTAATAATAGCTTCCTTTTCAAGATTTTGCTATCACTTTAATGATTTTTTAAATTTCCCATGTATAAATGTGAAATTAACTATTCTGTACTTTGTAGCATTTGCCTTTTTCCAGTTTTTTTTTAGAATTTCCTCTTTTTGATGAGCTTTCAAATATTGCTAACAGCAGCAATCAAAATGCTAGCTCTTTTAATACCCAAGGATGTAGTTCATTTGGGCTGGGTGATTTGAATTTATCAATGGTGCTTTCATACTACCTAGTAACTTATTCTGCTTATCAACCCTGTTAGATTTTTTTTTATCTGCTACTGAAAATTGACTAAACATTTTCTAGAAAAGCTGAATGATAACCTTGATGATTTGGGCAAAATTCTGGAAAAATAGCTAGATAATTAAGGCAAAAGTTATAAGCTTTTCTGACTGGTATTATCTGAGTGACTGGCTCTTGATTGTCTGTTCCACATGGATTAATCACTGGTGAATGAGGGTGAATAAGGTAATTTATGTATGGTAAATGTGATACACTGGTTGTAACTTTATGTAGGACAAAACATGGAGTAAAACCACAATGTCTTTATGAACCATTTTTTCTGTTCTCTTATTTATTGACAGATTTTTTTTAAGTTACAACACAATGAAACGATGGTAAATACAGAAGATGCAATAGTATAAAAAGCCATTTTAACCCTTCCCTTGGTTAAGACACTTACAGCAGACAAGAACTGCCCCACCCCAAATCCCCTCCTTGAATGAAAACAAACAAAAATAAATAGTAATTAATAAATATAAAACAAATCACTGCACAGCCCTTAACTCTTTGATTGCCATGGCAAGAACCATGCTGATGATTCTAGCTTGTGATGTTGGTGTGGTTAAAGGTTGCCGCAGCAGTCAAAGGGTTATAGCTTGTAAACATAAGTACTTGATTGGAAATGTTCAGTCATGTTAATGGTCTACAGCGATGAGATTAATATAATGACCCCTTGACCTTTAATGACAAACATTATAAGGAATTAAAGAGATAATAGCTTGGTGAGCTGTTACATAGACTAATCAACCCATTTTATTTAACAATATACTATGAAGCCTTGATTTACTAATAAAAGACAACTTGTGAATAATAAAACACTGTTCAATGCATTGATCAATAAAAATCAATGGAAAAATTAGTTTAAGCACCACAAAATTTTGCCTGATTATATCCGACAGTCATAATACACTTTAGCACCATTTAGTCAGCCTTGCATTTGCACACAAACAAGCTTTGTGTTTGTCAGTAGAAGCTGCCTGAAGAAATAACATATGCTAGGTATAAGAAGGTTACTGTATAGAATCCTGTGTGAGCAAAAATAAGTAAAAGCAACCCAACTCCCCTCCCCCCAAAATAAATCTGACTTCCTCCCAAGTTCTAACTTGTAATAGGCAAACAAATGCTTCAGTATTTCTTTGCTTACACACAGAACACTATAGATACCAATAACTCCACTAAAATGATGTTAAGATTGTAACATGAACCAAAAACATTCCAAAGATTAAATGTTGTCTTATACTGTATCTAAAACTGACAATATCATGGGGAATGAAAATAAAGACAATAGGAGATATTAAAAGGTGCCAGCCTTAGCCTTTAATTTCCCAGCTTTCTCTCTTCTTCACAGCTTTAAATTTACTTAAAGTTGCCTCAGTTTTAATTCTCTTCTCATTTCACTTAACTAAAATAAGGGAAGAAAATATTTTTCAGGAGGCTATAAAATATGTCTAATACCCTAAAACTTGACTTTCCTTTGGAGTTGAGTTCATTATTAAATCTATTAGATAAATAAATGTGCAACATTTAGGGAGAAGTCACTTTAATTTGACATTTTAAACCTATCTAGTAAACATATATAAACATATTATATATATGTAAATCTCTATTACTAGATAGTCCAATGGGATTCACTAAACCTGTATTCAGCATCACAGTGATCACTATTGAGATCTGAACAACATTAATACAAATATCCAGATTAAAAGCATCCTTGAAAATTGCATTATAGCACTAAATAATCAGGCATATTTTCAAATACCAGTAATAGAGACCTTATATCTCCTTAACACCACTAAGTTATCAACTGCCCATTTAAAAGCCTTTTTCAAAATTTAAATTGGCTCAAAACTGAGTCTGGTAAACATATGCTTCACTCCTATGATATAAAAACAAGAAGACATAATTCCTTAAAATTAGATTGCAGAAAGGAGCTCTTCTTAGACCATAAGCATGAAACATTTCTTTTTCTTTTTATGGCGGAGTAATTAAGCCCCTGAAAATAGAGGTCTACAGTAGAAATGCTGACTTGATCCTATCCAATAGGGCAATGCACATATTGTCCCATTTTTTTTCTCTCTCTCTAATACATGTGCACTTTATACATAAAGGAAATAGACTTAAGATAAAATGTATTACGTGTTTATGTAGCAATGACAAGTCATATATAAAGCACTATATTTCTTTACTTACCTTTCTGCATAATTGTTACATTCTCCAAATGCAAACTTCCTTTGTTGCCTTATCAACAGATAACAGTCACCATACTCAGCACGCTACCATTCTCAGGGAAAGAGTTGCATAAGCAGTCAGAATTTCCAAAAAATACATTTTGAAAGTGAGTGAAATGCATTTACTTTCAATAAAATGTGTAGGCACATATGGAAAGGAAAGGGAAAAAAAATCCTGGGTACCACCTCAACTTCATGTGGTATTAGCCACTCACCTGTATTCTGGCTTTCAGGAAGGACTGAAGAAAATCACACCTATGGAGAATGGTCTTGTGGAAAAGATAAAAATGTGGCTCATGCTCATGCAAAAGCATCAAATGAAAAAGAAAAACCCCCACAAGAATCATGTTATCAATATATTGTTACCCTCTCATCAGAGCCTGCATTTTTCCAGTGACAAGTAGTGTGAAGTCAAATAGAAATATGAGAATCATACAGGGGTATAAAATCAAGTTCTTATGATCAGGAATGATGTAGACTTGAGAATAAGAAGGGCAATTATAAAATTCTAGACTACTTATACTGTCCTTCTAAGCTAAACAATGGATCACACATATGCATGTGTGTATACACACACACGTCTATGTCTTTTTATATGTATTATATATAAACAGACATACTTGTGCATATATGTATATGTATACAGACACACATATGCACACATACATATATATGCAATAAACGAAAACAATTTCAGTTTAGATGGGGAATAAACTAAATTTCTTTCAGATAAAAGTAATGGTGTAGATTCTGATGTGTTTGGTAAGAAATAAGAGAATAGCATGAGACTGAATTAAGGGATGTCTGAGGATGGGTAGGCATGCATTCCAGAAGAAATGGAAATGACTTGAATTGTGACTTCAGACATTGAAGTAGAAATAAGGAACAAAGATATGGTATTAATAAAAATCATACAGACAAAGAACAACTTATAAAAATTGAAAATGAGCTGCAAACAAAACAAAACAGGACCTGCACCTTAATAATACCACATATGAGCTTTATACCATGCATCAAATAACAATGTTCTAGGCCAACTCTTGTGTACAAACAGCATCAAATTGTCCCATGGGGCATCTTAAGAAAATCATATGTTACCACAAACTAATCTTACCACAGTTTGTGAGCATATAAGAAAGCTTAAGTTAAAAGCCTCCCATGTCATAATTCTGATTTAAGTAATGACATAGTACTACAAAAAAGTATACATGGAGAATGCTATCAACAGATATTTCATATGGAAAATTGTAATAAAATGTACAAGAAACATCTTCATAAGTCAAGAACTTGGGGTGGCTGGGTAATGCAGTGAATAGAGCACCAACCCTGGAGTCAGGAGGACCTGAGTTCAAATCTGGCCTCAGACACTTAACACTTACTAGCCGTGTGACCTTGCTCAAGTCACTTAACCCCAACTGCCCTGACTTCCCCTTTCCAAAAGTCAAGAACTCTCTCATTTCATCATAATTTCATTTATCTTTTCCTACTTACTATATCTTATTATGAACATCTTCTTTCATGGTAGCTGAATATCAACACCTACATTGAGCTACATTTCTTTAAAATTCACATATTTAATGAGCTTCATTTTCACATATTCTGGAGGTCATATAAATTCACCTCTGGGATAGAGCATAAAGCAAGTTTAAAAACATTCACAACACATGTACACTCCATTTATGTTTCCTTTTCTTAGCATTGTTTGATGTACCCTTCAAAATATTGGTACATCAAAGACAAAATCAGGTAATGTCTCTTGAGCAACACCAGTAACTTTAGGGCACTCCCCTCCCCCCCATCTGTAAAGCTGAACCACATTGATTATAGTAGTCACTTGTAGATGTGTTTTTCTATATTTAAGGGTTTTTATGTTTACTAATTATTAGCCCTATTTATGGTGATATTTGTTTTTTTCTTGACTGTCTTTAGGTAAGAGTAGAAGTGAAAAATTACATTATAGCTTTCAACAAAACTATCAACCCTCTTGTAAATTTTACCCCTGTACTTCTTATCTTTATAGAAATATCAGGCCTTTCTAAGTACTTTGTGCTTGCTACTTTGTTTCAGGCTTACCCCTGCATCTAAAATAAAAAGGTGACATCTCCCCCAAGAAAGTGAATGTAATTTTAAAATTCCACATCTTCCCTGAAATTTTGAAACTAATAAATATTGTACTTATGGCAACCAAATACTTTCTAAAAATAAACATGATTAATTTGACCTGAGCCATTTTAGAAACATTTAAAAAGTCATTTTATGGAACAAACACTTGAACCACTTTGAATGCTATGTGCCAGACAACGATTCTAAGCTCATAAAGGCAGGCCATTAAGGCAAGTTTTGTCAAAGATATCATGTGAGTTGATTGAATAGAGCTTCTCTTGGTAATTGGTCTACCTAGAGTGTATTCTGATAAAACCTTCAAACTCAGATATCTGGTGCTGACAGTTTAGCCTATACATTAAGGGAATATAATACACAGATGCTGAGGTTAAATGTGATATTGAGAATGCCTACTTTCTGTATAGTTACAGTTGCATTGCTAGGGTCACACATTAAATGCTTCCATTTGACACTGTGGTGTTCATGAGATAGCACTTTCCAATATTGTATAATTGTTAAACTAGGATTTCTAGTTATAATGAAATATATGTGGATTTTTGTTTACAATCATTTATATAGTTGTACATATTTCTAGAAGATGAGCACTTTACAGCTAACAACTGAAGAGCATATATCTTTGTATCTCTAGCATTACTTGCACACTTAGAAGGTGAGCAATAAATATTTGCTGGACTATTATTTTCATGAATCTATACCACGATTACTTCATCTTACATAGTCATGTTGAGTAACTATTTTACTTTCCTAATGCTCATGGCACTGTCCATGTCCTCTTTCTTCTTTTTCTCTAAAGTTTCAACTAGATTGTTTTTGTTTTTTTTTTTTAGTGACAAAAGATTACTGATATTTGTGTCACTATCTCATAAGGGATTTGGAAAATGCCACACAGATCCACAAGTTCTGCTAGCGACTGTTTGTTATCATGAATGTCAAAATTTCTTTAACAAAAGCAAAGTATACCCTGGGATGACTTTTCAGGTAGGGAGATATTAACTGCTATGACTGAACAGAGGGCTAGTTTTCAACATGATAAACATCAAATGCACTTAACATTTCCCATTTGGAGGGCATTGGTGTTTGACATTTGTGGTGTGTTGAAATATACATACCCTTGAAAGCATAACAAAATAGTCTTGTGCTTTACTATGTTTATCAAGTCTTGTTCTTACCCCACTCATATGGTTGCTACTGAAATTGCTAATAACAGCAGTTAACCATCAACCACAGATTCTACTCATTTATGCAAATATTTCTGAAATCCCTTTCTTATCACATATCCTTCATACATATTATCTTGCATTAATTCCACATTCACAATAATTATAACACAAATTCCCTGCAGACAACATTCTGATTTCAAGCTGTATGTTTTATGTGGGCTTATTGACACATGTACATTAGCATGTCAGATACATTGAGATGCATTTCTGCTGTACCTAAGGCTGCAGTATTATTAATCTATTCCACAAATGGTTAAAATACTGCCATACTAGTATAATCTCCTAAAGCAATATCATTATATTCTGCAATCTAGGGTGCATACACAGATGTGCATATGCATATGTATGTATATGTGTGTGTGAATATTTTTTTCCCCAGTGATTTCCAGCCTTACTATACTAACAGGGAGTTAGGAGGTAGAACCTTCCCCTTTTTGATCATCAGTGAGAAAACATGTGGGCATTTAGGTACACAGAATATGATTGGGATCTCACTCTTTATTATTCTTTTAAGACTTTATCTGAATTTTTACTTTTGTGATTATGACCTTCTGCCTTCCATTCTTATGCATTGCTTCTCATTCCCAATATTTTGTATACCCCTTGAATCATTTATCATTTCCGTGCTCTCAGAATCTAGTAATAAATGTTTGTTGAATTACTACTTGACTAGAAAAAAGTAGTATGTATATTTCAATAGGATGGCATGTCCTTATTTTTTTGCTGGATTACATTTAAGTGTGTGTCAATGTATACACACACATAGACATAGACAATTTTTTTCCTTTGACTCAGATAAATGGACTAAGTTGGCCATAATATTGCAGTAAACTAAAGAGTTTCCATATAGACCTCCAAATCTGCCAATACTGCCAATTCTTGGGAGTCATATAGGTTTTCACATAGATTGCTATTACTGCCAATTCTGGGAATTATGAGGTCATTTGTGGCTGCTCTAAGCAAGGTTTTGAGAACATTTGAAATTGAGAGTGTACTTCTTAATAACAACTGTTTTTCTGTTGAAATTATATGCTGATTGGCAGTAGGAAATATTTTATCTAAAACAGTAAATGATATTCTACTAAAACAGAAACCATACAGACTGTTGACTCAATGACTATGGATATATGGAGTAATATTTTGAAGTCAGTGTAGCAGGCACATGTCTGGAGAAATGATGAAACATCAATAGAGAAATGTTTGGCTAGCATCAATATGGTCTGTGACTCCATTTTCATTTCAATTTGAGAAACCCTAGAAATTAGAAGCTTGTACCACTGGTGAGTAGATAACTGGAATCATGTTAGACAGACTGAGCTCTGAGGGTCTCTATTAATAGATCATTTCTCCCCTAGATGATGGCCCATGTGTGTTCATAATCAGTCATGGAGTGGCTGTTGATATGCGATTAGATAATTAGGTCCTCTTACTTTCACTACTTCAATAAACTATTCTCCCACCCACCCCCACTCTAAAGGAGAAGGGAAGTTGTGGTATCAGTCACTGCCTGAAATAACGCCTCTTTTCTAGTGATAAAAACGAAGTCCTAGAAAGGAGTCAGTGATGATTATGATTGAAGTTGTCCTTTTCTTTTTCTTCCCTTATCTCTCTGGTAGTCTCACAGCTTGACAACTTCTTTCTACTCTAAATAGGACTGCACACTCCAAGTAAAATTTAGCACACAATCCACTTTCTGACTACAGAATTTTATCTCATACTTGGGTATATTAGCAAAAGAAATTTATCCACTGGTGTGAGCTAGAATTCACACACACACACACACACACACACACACACACACACACGCATGTACACACACAAATTTTTTTTTTACTGTTATACCTATTTTCTAGTCCTGTGTACTTTTCAAAACAAATGAGTAAGGTAGAACTCTTTTTTTGGATGAGGAGTCAACTTTGAGTCATTTTTGAATGAAGTTTCATCAGTGATTTTATGATATGTCCAAAAATGATATGGAGTTCTTTTATATTATATACTTAGCAAATTCTAAATTTCAGGGTTTTTTGCTCATTGACACAAAATTGCAAAAATATTTTTTTTAAAAATTGGCATGCCAGACACTGCATAATTGAGATTATATAAATATTATTTGATGTTCTGTAATATTGAATAAACTCTAGAATATCAGCAGCAACTTGAGTGGAAGAATTAAAGCAATGCTATAGGCTGATTCTGGTGCGCTCTCTCAATCTACTTTGCCCTCACATGTATAAGCCTATGAAATCTTGCCAAAATGAATCCTGGTCAACATGTTGTTTTGCACTAACCTTTTTTCCCCACTAACTGCTCATTTTCGCTATCCTTGCATAAATACATTATATGTGTTTATTCCCAAAGATATTTTTGCAAGGCTTCTCAGCATGCTGCACATGATTACAATGTAGTCCTTTGACCAAATCATAAACATATAGTTTAACAACAACAAAAACCATACTAATTTTCATGCCATGTTAAGTATAAATATGAATTCAAGGCAGTCAAACTATCCATTTCCAAACAATAATGCAAACCTATACTCATTAAAAACGATCCAGTAAAGTATAATAGCAAATGAGTAAGAAATCTTTTTGACGAGTATAAAATTCCTGCTTTATATAAAAGCCACACTGGCCATTCAAGTATTTGAGGTTATTTTTTTTTCCTGTAACTTTGTATTTCATTGTAAAATGATGAATTTAGATATGAATTATATGAACAAAAAAAGTCACTTCTACTTATAGTTTAACTTTAGAATGTGCATGTATTGATAGCAAAATGCCCACCTGCAGATAGATGTGTGTTCAATTCCTTTTATTCCCTCCCTAAGAAAACAGCTCATACTTTTCTGAGAACTTGGATAGTGATTACCCAGTTTTTAGAAAGCAAATGAACAATCCAGATTTATTAATAACATCAGATCTTGCAATCCCCTTCACTTGTGCCAGTTTGCAAGTTAAAGGTCAAAGGGCAAAGACATAGAATAGTACTCTACTAGGAAATTTCTCACAGAAGACAATGTTTAAGTTGTGGTTAATGACAGTCAACAGATCAATAATCAAGTTCAAGGCAAGCTGTTCATTGTTTCAAAAGCAATTCCCCTCCAAGCCTGGCTTTCACACAAAGCCAGAGTCTGACTCATGGGGTGCATTCATTCTAACCATCTTTAATAAGTTCACAGCCCAGTAGCTGTAAAGCCTATCACTGCAAGAAGCAGTTCCTAAAATCAATAAAGAGGTCTGTCAGTTGCTGACTTTTCTCTAGGAAAAAAATATTGATACAAACCCGCTCTGCAGGTCTCATGAAAATGACAATACTGCTGTTAGGACAAATCACACTCAACAATGAAATGCTTTGGTGGTCCCTTGGCTCTGTCAGTGATGGAACGGACAGCTAAAAGTCACAAGTCTTGCCAACCCTTTGAGAACTATGGGAAACATGCACTAGGTAATGCACTGGAGAATATTCATGCAACCTCAGAGTCACTGTATTGGCCTACTTTTGAAACTGTAATGCTTACCTGCATGTAATCATATACCAAGACAAATTGAATTTTCATGCAATGGAGTTTGAAACAGAAATTCAATATGTCTAAGATAAAAAGATTTAGGTTATAAAATTGGAGCCAGTTGTTTTATTTCTTTAGTTTTCAGAATCTACTGGTAGAATGCTTAGATGATATTAAAATATTATTTTTTTCTTTTCTTTGCCAGAAATGTTCCTTTTGGCAAATATCATCTCTCCTGTTGGTTTATCATAATTTCATCTTAGCAGCTATGTGAATCTTTTTATGCATTTTTGTGATCAAATGATATGTTTTAAAGCCCTGAACTTCATGAACTTATGTTTATATATACCACTACCCAGCCCTGTAATTTAACAGAACCTCAGATTATCATCCTAAGACTCTGAAAACTGATATGATAGTTCTCAAAGGGTTACACCAATGTAATACTAGTGTCACATTTCCTTGTAAGAATCACTGCTACTTAAATTTCCTGCAATCCACTTTAGAGACATACTGCTTCTTGCTATGCTTACTGTAATGAGTGTTACTGACAGACCCATGAAGGCCTGGGGCAATTGGCCTTATACAGCTTGTATGGGAGGGGCGGTGCAGGGGGGTAGGGGTATCACAACAAAAGTACAGGAGTTGAGAAAGAGGGGAAAAAAGAAACACCTCAAAACAATGAAAAGGTTCTGTTTGAATTTAGTTATATGGATATAAATGTGATAAAACATTGAGGACATAGCTCCAAACAGCTGTATAAAACGCAAAATGGATGTATCATTAAGGCTGTCACTATATTGCAGATATTTTGGCCCCTGGTTGGTTGGAAAATGGCTGTCCAAACAGTCTAACGTCCTGCATGTGTCATCCAGGTCTCCCACCAGACAAAAAAATTACGTGTAGGAGTAAAGGACTAGATCCATAGCAGACAGAAAGCAATCCTCTTTGGAGACAAAGCTGTTTTGGGTCTTCACACTTTCCTGAAAGTTCAATTACGGGTTGTCTTGTTCAAAACATTTTTTAAGCAAAAACTTCTTTTTCCCCCCCTCCAGAAATGTGATCAAGCTTCTCAGGGCTTGGAGGGGGTTAAAGTGGGGGATAATGTTTGAAACCTTTAAGAAGAATCTTCTTTTTTGTTGTTTTTCTTCTTTTTCCTCTTCTTTAGTTAATCCTAAAAGTGTACTGGGCATTGAGCGTGCAGAGGAAAGGCCTAGAACTGAATGACGAAGAAAGACAAAGGACTGAAGGAACGGCAGATACTGTGTGTCATGGAAGCTTCCCACACGAGTGAATTCACACTCAGACGCAGGACAGGCGACCCCCTGGGTTTTAAAGATCAACCCTGATCCAGGCTGACAGATGCCTGATCCTAGCTAGGAAACAGCATAACAGCTCTTGTGTTGAATCTCAAGTTACCACAAACTCCTGGGAAAGAAAGGAAAAAAAAGCCCTTTATCACACCCACTCTTGCATAGAGCGTTTGCAGTACAGTATGTGACGGGGTGTTCCTTTCCTCTTGAATTGGAACACTGTGTAAACCAATACAAGGAGGCATAAGGCCAGGATGCAGGGGATGACAATAGCTATGGCTTTCACAGTGCTGGCTGTGTTATCCAGTTTGATGACAATATCTACGTCATCTTGTGGGCTATGTCGTTCTTTGTCCCGGTCTGTTGGTCCTTCACAGCCCATAAAATCCTTGAGGATGGATCTAGGATACCCAGGTTCTACCTTAAGTATCTGGTTATTGAATTTCCAGTATTCTTTTCCCTTATAGAAATATGTGAAGCCTAGAAAATGAAAAAAAAAAGCATTAACTAAAAGAAATATCTTCAGCTTATGAAAAAAGCATTAATTTACAGAAATATCTGCAGCTTCTTTATAAAGACAAATTAGCTGCCCGTTCAATAGTAAAATGCACTTACTTTGAATATTTATGGGTGGGCAAAGTAGGAGATGGGTCTAAGCTGAAAATGATAAGTATGACTCATTCTTACAGATATAGATAGGGATAATGAGCTTGAAAAACCTGTTCTCCACAACACTACAAAACTGTTTATCTTAAAATTAGTTCCTCAAATGCCTACTGTTGAACTGATATGCAAAATTTCCCCTCAGTTCAATAGCTTGACTCTATGGTAAATTATTACTCTGAATATAGTCTTGTATTGGTTTTTTACCTTGAGATAAAAATGAAGGAACCAAGGGAAAAAAAAAAGAAACTGCTTTCAAATACTCTATGGCAAAACAATTGAATTATGATTTTTGGATCAATTATCTCCTTACATGAATTGGAATAACTCTGAAGAATGCAAAGAGTGAATTTTTGATATCTGAGTATCACTAATATTTGCTAGGGAATACAGTTTAGCATGATTAAAATTGGACCACAAGTTCAGGTTACCAAATTTTGATAATCACTCTTTGAGCACCACATGAATCTGCCATAATACTTCAGCTCCAAACACTGTTTTGCAGTTGGAGCAACTTGCCAAATGAAAACAGGTGTATGCAGATTCACATTTTTCTGTAGGGAGCTGGTATTTGATCATTTTAATGAAATCCACTGTAATTACCCAATAAGCTTAGATGAAGAAATGTTGAGACCCTGCCAAATAACAGAATATTAGATAATCCCAATTGAAAAATGGCATCGAGCCAGAATAAAACAAACCTTCAAAATAGGTGAATTTACTCTTTTGGTTTGTAAACTGAAAACAAAGAGTTGGAAGTTTTCCAATCTTTATCTTCAGTTATACCCAAAATGTAACAGGTGATTATGAAAAGCACAATGTGAAAAATTCTATCTCAGGCAACTGTAGAACTTGGCATATCAATAGTGTTTATAGGTCATATTTCATCATAACTAATTCTACAGAGCATTCTCATTTTTATAGTGGTTGATGTCTAGCTATACAGTTAGTTAGCTGGAATCACAAACCAAGCTATGCTGCATTAATATGAGAATGAAATACTTGGAACATTTTAGCAGAAAGAGGTATTACAGATGGTTTTTGTTTTTAATTTTCCTCTTTTCTTCCCCTTCAAATATCTATATTTTAAATGTTGTTTGGTTTGGGGGGGTGTCTACAACATCTAGTTCCTCCCTTGCTCCCTTCCCCATCAACTCAAGTATTTAAAATCCTTAAAGCATAAATACATGATTTCATAAAAATGAAAAGACCTGAGCAGTGAAAGCTCAGGACAAGATCCAGGAAGAAGGTAGCTCTTTATTATACTGAACAGCAAGTATTTTGTAAATTGTTTTATGGCTGGGGACCAGAAGAAAAATCATAAGTAAAGGATTATTTACTGTAGAGAATTTGTTGAAACTTTATCAATGGGCCACTAATATCAAAGGCCATCTTTAGAATGTGGAAATAGCTTTGGTACATAGGAACTTTGTTGCAGAACATACAACATTCACCCAAATTCTCCCATCTCCAGAAAAAATGAAAAGTGATCTTTAGCAGTGGTTCTAAGAAGTTAATAAGTGTCTGAGAAAAAAATTTGAACTCATATCTTCCTGAAGTCAATGAAAATGTTCTAACAGCCTAGTTCTGTGAAGTGAATAATGTGCCACTTAGAAAACAATAGCTTAGAAGGATGAAATGGAAATCTGGAATTGCTAATACTCTCTCCATTCTCAAGTGATTTATTTAATTCAAAAATCATTTAATACTGACCAACTATTCTCTATAGCTCAGGGTATTAAATGCTAAGCATAAAAAGAGAAAAAAAATCCTTGCCAGAACTTATTTTCTTGCAGGGACTGGGTAACAGAGAAAAAAATGGGGGAAAAAAGCATTTAATCCGATAAATAAATGCAATTTCATTTGAACAAGGTAGAAAAATTGAAGGAAAATAAGCTTTCAATTACACATAAAAGGAAACTAGGGATTCTAAATGATGGAAGGAATCTGCAGAAATGGAGCATACTCCTGACAGAATGCAAAGTCCTTAAGTCCTAGAATTATTCTTTTGTTTTTGTATGCCAAGTGGCTAACATGCTTACAGTAGGCACTTAATAAATATTCTCCTAAGTTGAACCAAATTTTAGTTTTACTCCTCCTGTTTCCAATGGCACTGTGATAGGGGTGCTACAGAGCAGGAAAATCACTAATAAATAAAGAATGAGACACCAGAAGGAGAAATGACAGCTTTAAGTCTACTCTTCTGATAAATCTTCCCTGATTAGCCTCCCTATTATCACTGCTCATTTTGTGTTATTTCATTTCTGATTTGCTTATTTTAGCTTAATAGACAGAGTATGTTTTCTAATATTTATTGATTACCATTTATTATTTAGCTAGTCAATAAGCATTTATTAAGTACCTACTCTGACAGGTACTGTAGCTAACATGGAGATAATAAAAGGCAATAATAAAAGGCAAGTGAAAACCCCTGTCCTCAAGACCCACAATCTGAGGGAGGAGCTTACAGTCTCTGTAGACATGTTCTTGTCCCATGTTCCTGGATGGCACCCACTGGTTTCTAGTTCTTTCTCCTATGTCTACTAGGAAGGATACAAGACGTGTATAATAAATGTGGCTAACTGAAATGATTTCTGAAGCAACAATGAATCAAATTTGTAACTGAAAGACATGGGTGAGATAGCAAATAGAGATGACAGAATGAAAAAGCAAATCAATCTCAATAGGATAGAATTCTGGGCCCAACAAAGATGGAACCAGAAAGGAGGGAAAATGTAATGTTCTGGTTAGCTTCAAAAAGTACAAGTACAGATAAAGAATGGGGATTTTGACAGTCTTGACACAAGCTTGCATATAAAAGCTAAGCCTTGGAAGGTGTGGGGTTCACTCTCATGAGATTTTCAAGTGATCCCTCAGTGAATCATTTTCACTGTTGATGGAGAAGGTAAAACTCTCCAAGAATGAATAGTACTAGACGGCCTCTGAAATTTCTTCCCAATGGAATTCTATAGTTTTAGGTGGATCAATGAGCCAATGATATTTTGCAGGCTATTAAAAGGCAATATGGTGGTGCAATGGATAGAGCAGGCCTGTGCAGACTTGGAGTCCGGAAGATTTGAGTTCAAATTTGGCCTCATAGACTTAATAGCTGTGTGACCCTGAGCAAATCACTCTACCTCTGCCATCTTCACTATCTTTATCTCCAAAACGGAGATAATAAGAGTTCTTACCTCCCAGAGTTGTTATAAGGATAAAATAAGATAGTAATTTTAAAGTACTTTGCAAATCATAAAGCATGGCATAAATGCTAGTTATTATTTTGATTTGAGTTTGTGTTAGTAAACAGGATGTGTATAGTTCATGGTTATGATTGTTCCACTTTTACTATATAATCTGTATTGGTCATACCATACCTAGAGTTTTGCATCCAATTCCGGACACCACATTTTAAGAGGGATTTTGACAAAATGAGAGGTAACATGGTATAATTGTGAAAGGAGTCTCAATGGCCTGTTTGGTCAGGGGTAAGTCACTTAACATCTCATTGACAAAGGCCATTCTCCCTATCAAAAAGCTTCATTTCTGTATGGCTCAAGGGATTTTCCATACCAGGAGGTCCTTATATAACAGAAATCCCAGATCTACACCAAAAATAAAACAAAAAATCAAAAACTAAAATGCTTCTAGAAAATGACAACTAGGGATCTGAAATCCACATGTTATAACAAATGATGGAAGGAACAGGGAATACTTAACTTGAAGAGAAGACTAAAGGGAGATTTGATAGTTGTCTTCAAATGTGGAAAGCTTAGAGAGAACTAGGTGAAATAGATAGAAGTTAAAGAAAGGGAGGCAGTTTGAGCATACAAAAATGAACTAATTTCCTAAAAGTTAAAGCTATTCAACAATTTCATGGCTGCCTTATATGTTATCTAAGCAGTTAGGTGACATAATAATAAGAGAGTTGAACTAGGGAATCAGGAAAACCTGAAACTTTCCTCAGATGGTAACAAGTTATATAACCCTGGACAACTCACTAAACTCTCATCCTCAATTTCTTCTTCAGTAAAATGGGGATAATAAGGGCACTATGTGAAAACAAAATGGGATAATAAATAGAAGGAGAATAAGCCTTTACAGAGTACTTACTATGTGCCAGGCACTACACTAAGAACTTTTACAAATATTATCTTATTTGATCCTTACCACAACCCTACAAGGTAGGTGCTGTTCTTATCCCCATTTTACATGTAATGTAACTGAGATAAACAGAAGTTAAGGGATTTGCCAGGGTCACACAATTAGTATTTGAGGCCACATTAGCACTCAGGTCTTCCTGACTCCAGACCCAGCCCAGGGCTATATCTACTCTGCCACCTAGCTATCTCTAAAGCATGTTGTAAACCTCAAAGTTTTCTTACCAGCTACTTTGTTATCATTATTAATTATTATACTCACTATTTATTATTATAATCTTTATCATTCATGGTCATTTAAAAGAGTTTGAGTAATTCTCTTTCAGGGTTCTATATAAGAAAGCTATATATTAATATAGAAAACTATATTAGAAAACTCTTTGGTTTCTTCTAACTCTAAGGTTCTGTATTTCAATAAATATTTAATATTGCCTAACAGTGAAATTCTAGTCTTTCTGATAAATCTTCTTAAACCAAAGGAAATAAAAATATTAGTTTAATTTATATGGCATTTCTGCTTTCCTCTCAAAACCAATTATAAGGAAGAAATTCCATAAGTACAAGTAAAACAAAAGAAGATGGAAGAAACAAGAGCCCAAATTGTTGACCTAAAAATAAATTCATAGAGCAAATTAAATAATGTCTATATTTCAGACATCCTGATGTTACTATTGTTAGGACAAAAGGGATAAAATCCATGCTTATTAACAAGCCTATTTTAATACCTCCCCCTGCTACTTTTCAAAGGTAGCCATATGAGTATAGATAAGTACAAATAATGTTAAGCTTTTTTAATATGTTAGTTTTTATAAACTTTTTTCCCTTTTTAAAATTCTTTTTTGTAAAGTCTGATTCTCTGAGAGACATAAGTGGGGGGGGAATGGATACATTAGGATATATAGGTAATATAAAAACAAAGAACCCCATTCACCAGTTCAGTAGCTTTGATTCAAATTCAATTGTACCTTGTTACCTTAATGGTAAAATTTGCGGGGGATGGTGAGCTTCTGAAACTTCAGTTAGGAAAATGGCTCACCTTTGGTACTCAGTCTTTCCTCATCTCTTTCCAGCCTCCTCCTAAGGCATTGGCTTCTTTCATTGAGCAGATTTTTAAAAGAAACTTAGAATTTTGTTAAGTTTGTCATAGAAGGATGAAAACAAGCCTAGGAGTTAAGGCTTTAGATCATATTGAATCATCAATTTGCTCCCATGAAATTTACCCTTCAAAAGAGAAGGGATAATAAATACAATAAGTGGTACATGCTTTACCAACTCCTTTCTCTCTCCTGTTTGGGGCTGCAAATGAAACTGAGTTAGATAAGTTACAAATAATATTTATGAATCAGAGAGAGAAATGTGGAGTTGCTTATTAATTGTCATTACAACACAGAAAATAACAAGAGTAGAGTTAAAAGTTGTTAATTAAAATTGTGTTTTCTCTTTTAATTTAACTTTGTGATCATCCAGCATTTCTTATAAAATGACTTAAGAAAATGTAGTTACACAGCATGAAGTAGTCTTTACAGGATAATTTTGAAAATTTGTACCAATGAAATGAAAATATCCACTGATGATAAAAATTGCTGATAAATAACAATCTGAATAACTGATGTAGGGAAGGAAACTATATGCAGGGTGTCCCAAAAGTCATAGTATAGTTTTAAGCTATAATATCTTAATAATTTAAAATGGCAATAAGGCTGAGACTTTTGGATCTCTCTCTCTCTGTGATATATTATATATGCAAAACACATATGTGTAACATATACATATGTATATATATGTGTGTGTGTGTACATATATCTGTGCATAATATATACATATATATATAATGCAAAAGCATATATGTGTGTTTGTTTCCATTTGACATAAAAAGTGGGTTGACTGCCAGAGTTGAGAAGGATAATGGAAATGTAATACATTCCTCCCCTGGAAATCTATTTTTCTCCAACTATGTGTTGGAATTCAATAATTTATGAAAAGGAATTGTGAGAATTAATGAAATAGAAAGTAGGCATACCATTTTCTTTGTGTACAAAGGCTCCCTGAGGAGACTCTGGGATACCTTTCCATATTGTGATAGGTTTTGGATAGCCAGGGTCCATGGTTTTCATTTCTTCACTGTATCTCCAATACCTAATTTGAAAAAACAAACAAAATGCAAATAGGGTAATACAATGCACAAATTGAACTACACTTTTATGAGAATACTATTGTATTGAAGTATGATACCAAGTAATAGTTTCTTGAAAATATGTAGCCATTTGAAAATCAGACATAAGACAAAAGGTTCTACAGTTTATCTAATGGATCAAAATGTTCCTTCTTAATAATGAGACAAGTATCTAGTACTTATCACATGCAATATATTTAAGAATGAAAATCTGAGAGGAAAAGCTTGAATGAAAATTTCATGAATAATCCAATGAAAAATTTCTTCATTCTCCCATATTTACTACAAATATACTTTATATCATCCAAATATCCTCCCTATACAAATTAATGCAAAAAGTACTCTTTCCCTTGCTATCTATAAATAGCATTTTTGACTGCTATTTCATTTTCTTCCTAGTGAGTTTGGGGCTTACACAAACCTTTTGTTCTGCAAAGAAGAACAAGCTGCCATAGTTTGTTCATATTACCTCAATGTTGTCATGGCAGTGTCATACAGAATGTTTGGACATAAGGAAGAAAGAGATGTAGAGTTGGAGAGACACGTCTTAAAATCTTTAAAAGGTTTTATGCTATTGTAGTAAGTGATGGGAGACTTGAAATATCCAAAGCATCAGCTAGAGTTTTATTGAACAAAGGATAGCAGTTAAGAAATTATTCTTGCTTAAATGATAAATTCATCATTGAAAAGGTTAAGGAACAAATAAGAAAAATTGCTACCATAGAGCAGATTCTTACTGAACAGGAGCTAGTCGCTGGGCAGAAACAATGAGAACACTGGAGAAGTGGTCATTCTATCTTAGTATTAATTACAGGAGAAGAGGCAAAAAAAGTCATAATCTTTTCCAAATCCTATATTTTAGGAAAACAGATGTTGAAATTACAGGGAAAACTTGGATATGTCCTCATAACTTAACCTTCTAGAAGCTATTGGTCCAGTAAAGATGGTACTATTAAGGATTAAACTAAGTGTAAAGTTCTAAATACAAAACATAGGAACAATTCTATTGAGGAAAAAAGAGTGCTTTTATTGTACCTAAGGTTAATCCACAGAAACTGAGTGGCTAAATTAGATTTATTGAAAAAGACATGGATGGAATGCAGAGCCAAGATGGTGGAATAAGGTCGGAACTCACCTGAATACTTCCAAATTCACCTCCAAACAACTAAAAAAATAGTGCCTCAATGGGGCGGGTAGGTAGCACAGTGAGTAAGAGCACCAGCCCGGAGTCGGAATGACCTGGGATCAGTTCTGGCCTCAGTACTTAGCACCCACACATAAATAACTAGCTGTGTAACGTTGAGCAAGTTACTTAACCCCAATTACTTAAAAATAGTGCCTCAAAACAAATTCTGAAGTGGCAGAACAAACAAAAGGATGGGGTGAAACAATTTTCCAGCTCAAAACAATTTAGGTCAGCAGAAAAGGTCTGTTTCACCGGTGTAAAAGGGGAGCACAGTCCAACACAGGTGCCATCCAGATTAGGTAGCAGCAGGATATGCCATGGTGAGCCAGCAGGAAGTCCCTGAGCCCCATAGCAGGCCAGTAGCAAGACCCCACACCTCCAGTGAGACCTTGTTTCCCTGGTTCAGGACAACAGAAAGGCCCCCACTCCCCAAAACAAGAAATATACTTTTTTCTCAGTGGTACATGGCATCTACTCAAAAAGTGACCATGCATAAGGGCATAAAAACCTCACAATCAAATGCAGAAAAGCAGAAATATTAAATATGTCCTTTTCATGTCATAAAGCAATAAAATACATTCAATAAAGGGACATGGAAAGATACATTAAAATTAATTGGAAACTAAATAATCTAATCCTCAAGAATGAGTGAGTCAAAGAACAAATCATAGAAGTAATCAATAATTTCATTAAAGAGAATGAGACAATAAGACAATAATGAGACAATGAGACAACATACAAAAATTTATATAATGCAGCAATGGGTTAGATATATAACACACAGTAGTAAATGACCATAGTAATCTATTGTTTGATAAACCCAAAGACCCGAGCACTGGGGACAAGAATTCACTATTTAGCAAAAACTGCTGGGAAAATTGGAAAAACGGTATTATGGCAGATACTAGGTATAGATCAGTATTTTACACCATATACCAAGAAAAGGACAAAACAAATACATGATCTAGACATAAAGTGCGACACTATGAGCATATTAGAGGAGCATGAAATAGTTTACCTATCAGATCTTTGGAAAAGGGAAAAATTTATGAGCAAATGAGAGAACATTATGAGATGTAAAATGGATAATGTAGATATTAAATTAAAAAGCTTTTATACAAGTAAAACCAATGCAACCAAGATTAAAAAGAAAGCAGAAAGCTAGGGAATTGTTTTTAAAAGCAAGTATCTCTGATAAAGGCTTCATTTCTCAAATATATAGAGAAATGAGTCAAATTTACAAGAATACAAGTTATTCCCCCAAAGATCAATGGTTAAACGATATGAACAGGTAGTTTTAAGATGAAGAAATCAAAGCTGTTTATAGTCACATGAAAAAATACTCTATTACTATTAATTAATACAAATTAAAATAACTCTGAGTTACCACATCACAACTATCAGCTTGGTTAATATGACAGGAAAAGAAATTGATAAATGTTGGAAGGAATGTGGTAAAATTGGGACACTAAGAAACCACTGGTGGAGTTGTGAAATGATCCAACCATTCTGGAGAACAATTTGGAACTATGACCACAGGGCTATAAAACTGTACATCAACTATATTCCAAAAGGAAAAGAACATATTTGTACAAAAAATATAGCAGCTCTTTTAGTGGTGGCAAAGAATTGGAAACTGAAAGGATGTGTGTGTGTATATATATATATATATATATATATATATATATATATATAGCTGAACAAGTTGTGGTATATGATTTTTTTTTTCTTTTTGGAAGGGGGAAGGTAGGGCAAGTGGGGTTAAATGACTTGCCCAAGGTCACACGGCTAGTTTTGTGTTAAGTGTTTTTAATCTAATACAATTGTTCCATAAGAAACGATGAGAAGGATGATTTCAGAAAAACCTGGTAAAACTTATATAAACTGATGCAAAGTGAAATGAGTAGAACCAGGAAAACATTATACAAAGTAACAGCAATACTGTATGAAGATCACCTATGAAAGACTTAGCTATTCTGAAAAATACAATGATCCAAGACAATTCCAAAGTATTCATGATGAAAAATGCTATCCACCTCCAGATAAAGGACTGATAGAGTCTGAATGCAGATCAAAGCATACTATTTAAACTTTTTTGTAGTTTTGTTTTGTCTGTGTTCTTTCCCAACATGACTAATGTGGAAATATGTTTTAAATGATTGTACTTAAATAAATTATATGAAATTGCTTACAATCTAAGGGAGGGGGAAGAGGATGGAGGGGAAAAAGATAATTTAGAACTCATTAAAAATTTTTTTTATTTTAAAAATCTTTTAAATTAAATTTTGTTTATTTTTAGTTTACATCATTCATTTCCACAAGATTTTGAATTACAAATTTTCTCCCTGTCTTTCCCCTACCCACCACCCCAAAAGAGTGATCCCATTGTATACCCCCTCCCCCAATCTGCTCTCTTCTATATGCTCCCCCATTCCCCCTCCAACTTTCCAGTAGAGCAAGATGAATCTCTATTCCCCAGTGCCCGTATATCATATTTTCTAGTTACATGTAAAAAAATTTATATAACATTTGATTTTAAAACTTTGGATTCCAGATTATTTCCCTTTCTCCCTCATAACTCACCCTTACTGGGAAGATAAGCAATTCAATATAGGTTGTACAAGTGTAGCTATGGAAAACATTTCCACAGTGGATATACTGTGAAAGATTGACTATATTTCCCTCCATCCTATCCTGTCCCCCACTTGTTCTATTCTCTACTTTGACCCTGTCCCTTTTCAAAAGTGTGTGCTTCCAACTTCCCTCCTCTCCAGCCTTCCCTTCCCTATATCATCTGCCCTCTTACCCCTTTTCCCCCTACTCTACTGTAGGGTGAGATACCCTATTTAGTATGTATGTCATTTCCTCCCTAAGCCAAATTCGTAAGAATAAAGGTTGACGCATTCCCTTTTGCCTTCCTGTTCTTCCCTTCTATTGTAACGGTTTTCCCTTGCCTCTTCTACATGGTATAATTTACCTCATTCTGTCTCTCCCCATCTCCTCCATTTATATTCTTCTCTCACCATTCAATTTCACCTTTTAAGTATCATCCCTTCCTATTCAACTGCTTCTGTGTCCTTTGTCTATGTATACCTGTACACACACATATATATACACACACTCACATATGTATTCATAGCCCATATATCCTCCTATATAGACATATATAAGTATGTATAAATAAAACACATATATACATATATACACACATATATACATTTTTATTCCCTTCAACTATTCTCATACTGAGAAAAGTTTCATGTTACAATTATCATTTTTCCACATATGAATGTAAATTGTTCAAATTTGATAAGTTCTTTATGATTTCTTTTCCCTGTTTACCTTCTCATACTTCTCTTGCTTCTTGTATCTGAATGTCAAATTTTCTATTCAACTCTGGTTTTTTCATCAACAATGCTTGAAAGTCCTCTATTCCACTGAATGACCATATTTTCCCCTGAAACATGATACTCAGTTTTGGTGGGTAGGTGATTCTTGGTTTTAATTCCAGCTTCTTTGACCTCCTGGAATATCATATTCCAAGACATTCAATCCTTCAATGTAGAAGTTGACAGATCCTGTGTTATCCTGATAGTGTTTTCACAATATTCAAACTGTTTCTTCCTGCCTGCTTGTAAAATTTTCTTCTTGATCTGGGAACTCTGGAACCTGGCTATAATATTCCTAGGAGTTTTCTTTTGGGGATCTTTTCCAGGAGGTGATTGCTGGATTCTTTCAACCTCTATTTTGCCCTCTTGTTCTAAAAGATCAGGGCAATTTTCCTTGAGAATTTCTTGAAGGATGATTTCTAGGTTCTTTCTTTTTTGATCATGGCTTTCAGTTAGTTCAATAATTTTTAAATTATCTCTCCTGGATCTCTTTCCAGGTCAGTGGTTTTTCCAATGAGATATTTCACCTTGTCTTCTATTTTTTTCATTCTTTTGCATCTGTTTAATACTATCTTGATTTCTCATAAAGTTACTAGCTTCCATTTGCTCCAATCTAATTCTGAAAAAAGTATTCTCTTCAGTGAGCTTTTGAGATTCTTTTTACATCTGGCAAATTCAGCTTTTTAAGGCATTCTTCTCCTCATTGCCTTTTTGTACCTCTTTTGCCATTTGAGTTAGTCTATTTTTGTTTTTGCTTTTTGGAGGGCAATTGGGGTTAAGTAACTTGCCCAAGGTCACACGGCTAGGTTTTTGTTTGTGTGGGTTAAGTGTCTGAGGCCGGATCCGAACTCATGTCCTTCTGACTCCAGGGCCGGCACTCTACTCACTGGGCCACCTAGCCGTCCCAGAGTTAGTCTATTTTTTAAGGTGTTATTTTCTTCAGTCAGGTTGTAAACTCTCTTTTCATGATTTTCTTGCATCATTCTCATTTCTCTTCCCAATTTTCCCTCCACTTCTCTTATTTGGTTTTCAAAATCCTTCTTAACCTCCTCTAAGGCCTATAACCAGTTCATATTTTTCTTGGAAGCTTTTGGTGCAGGAGTCTTGACTTCGTTGTTTCCCTCCTATTCCATGTTTTGATCCCTTTTGTCCCCGAAAAAGGAATCCAAAGTCAGATTGCTGTGCCTGCTTTGCTTCCTTTGCTTGCACATGTTGCCATTCAATTAGTTGACTTTTGAGTTTTTGCCACAGTAGAACTCTGCTTCCAGAGAGAAGAGCTTTGTCCCAAATCATTGGGGTTTTCATAGCTGCTGGAGCTATTAGTTGGGTGACCTCTCTGAAGCCTCCACATGCTCAGGCACCTGGTCACCCACCCTAGGACCACCACCCCAGACAGCAATTCAGATCCAAGCAGGTTAATGCAAGAGTGATTACCCCTCAGAATGGTTGCTTGGTCCCCCTACAATCTGCAGGCCAGGAGTTCTGAAACAGGCACACTGTGGAGGTGGCCACACCTCAACTGCTTCTCCCTTTTGGGAGGCAGAAGCCAGAACACATTCTCGGACCCACTGTTCCCAATGTCCGCTGACCTCTCACTTTGTCTTTGGCATTTATGGGTTGATAATTCTGGAAACCACCAGAGATGTTGGTGATCCACTCTCTTGAAGTTCCTCCAGCCATGGATGGTTGGGCTGTCCTGGGGATAAAACTATGTGCTCATGTAGGGCTGGGCTCTGCTCCCAGCATGCTGCAATGGACCCTTCTTGCCAGTCTGCCAGCCTGGTTTCAGCAGGAGGTTTCTCTCTATCACTTTGTGGGTTCTGTAGCTCTAAATTTTATTTACAGTCATTTTATAGGTATTTGAGGTGGTTATGGCAGGAGTGCAGAGAGTCTTCCTGCTTCTATGCTGATATCTTGGCCCCTCTGAACTCAAATTTTTTAAAATTGTTTTTACATATAATTGGGAAAAATAAATGATAAAATATAAACATGTATAGATGATAGAAGCAAGGACAGATAACAAAATAAAGGTAGTACCAAAAGGGTTAAAACTCAAGATGAGTTAATGCTAGCAAAGAGTGCTACAAATGAAAAGGTTTTGGTTTTCTTTTTAACAACTACTTTGGGGGAAGATCAAAGAAGAGAGAGGACAAATTGTGTGATAGGTAACAAAAAAGACAGAACTATTCAATTCTTGTTTTGATTTAGGTTTCTGTGCTAAGGTAAATAATCTTTGAAGGACAGACCCTGCTTTGTTTTGACTCCATGGGACATTATGCCTCTCCCAGGATAAGCTGATCACCTGAGATCTCATCACAAAAAATACTGACTCAGCTTTCGGTACTCATTACCTTCTCAACTCCCTCAGTTGCCTTTCCTCTCTGATGAGAGGACCAAAGCTTAGAGCATCAAACTCTTCCCAAACCTTTCCTTTCCAGAAGGCTCAACACTTTCTAGGGAAATATTTTCCATAAGCATCTCTGCTTAATTTTGAATGTATGTAATCTCATGCTTCCATGCTGAGTACCCTTTAGTGGCTTCCCCTTCTGCTTTTCACCTTCCTTGAGAACAGGAATTGTCTTTCTTTTTTCTTATTTGTATTCCCAGCACCTAGGGCAGTGCTTGGCATATAGTAGGCACTTTAAAATGTGCGTTGTATTGAACTGAAGAATGAAAATGACAAATAGAAAAATAAAATCCAAAGTAATGAGGGTTATCATAAGGGATTGTCTAACTCATCATGATGATTTCAATTCATAGCCTCAGCATAAGTTACATTCTTTGCCACATTAATAGTTAAGCCAAATTCAGAGATCCTTCTCAGACCACAGAGAACAAGGGAGATGTGACAGGAATAGAATAATAAATGTTGAAGTGATTAAAAAAAGAGGTAGAATAGAATTTTCAAAACATGGGTGAATGATGTTGACTTTGACTCCTGACCAATTACTGCATTTCTTATGTCTCATGATTAAATTAATATCTTGGGAGAGGATGACAACTACAAAGGGTCAGCATGAGCTCACTAAGACAAGTAGTGCCAGCAAAAACTCATATCCCTTTTTGATGCAGATATTAGATTGGAATTAGAAAATGAAATATTATAAAAGAGTTTATAAAGAATTCTGCAAAGCATCTGAGAGATTCTAGTTATCTTTGTTTAAAAATGAAAGATGTGATAATAGTAATAATAATAATAATAATAATAATGTTACAGGTGGATTTGGAACTGAATGACCTACCAGTTACAAAGAGTATTATTTAATGAAAGATGGTGTAATGCAATTGAAAGTTCTCTGGATTTGAAATCTAAGGATCTGGGTTTAAATCTTGACTTAAATAGAATGATTAGCTATAAATACTCTGGGAAGTCTCTATGATCTAGATAGGAAAATCCACATAATCTTTTAGAAATTTTAATAACTTGTCATATTTTTATTCTACTTTCAAGTTTTTTTAATAGCAAATAAAGTCAAACAGATGTAAATAGTTTCAAAAGTCAAATGTAATCTCAAAAGTTATACTGCTTAATTGAGATATGCTTTTTAAATAAAGCATACAGAATCTCTGATTATTGATTCAAGATCTGAACTCAATAATACCAGTTGAATAAACATAAACATGTGGCTATATAAATATGAAATAATCTAAATGCCCACTCCACCCCTAGTTACTGAATTTAGACAGTCCAGGTGTATACTGTGCATTGATTTTTGCTAACTAAAAATAAGCTATACTTAAGCTTATACACTGAATCCATGGGATCCAGAAAAATAAAAATGAGAAAATCATGACTTTTTTGCTTATGTGGATAGTCATTTCTCCTTTTGTACCCAAATGATAATTTTTAATCACTATTTAAAAGGTTTCATTTTAAATGCTGATATATATACTAAGTAATTCACACAGATATAGTCCCTTTCTCATGAGGTGCTCATATTGTCCCCTCAGTGGTCCCTCAAATCTTTTTCATTTCCCCCCCTTCCAGCAAAGATCTAACAATACTGCACCTAGTCCTGAATGGGCACAGTTATGCAATTAAAATCAGCAGGGGAATTAAAGTCTAAAAATCCATTAAGGGGGAAAAACATTATAAATAATATGTCCTGAGAAGCTTAGTGGTATATGGATTTACTCCCACTGGTGGTCAATATCTTGTTATAGCTCAATTATCTCGGCAAGACTCATGTTCCTCATTCTTCTGCTTCCATACTGTATTGCACTTATGTCCTGCTGGGCGTCATTATGTGTCTTATGGCTTTAAGTAGCAACTTCCCCATCAATAGAAGTTTCTTTGGATGGTTCTTTCATTTTAATGCTTTGCTAAGTACATTTTTATGAAGGTCTTGACTTGAAGACTATGATTTAATATCTCTTAAGTTTTTTTGCCACTGTTGAGTAAAGTTGGATTCGTACTTATTTTCTTAGGAATATGAAAGTACAAAACAAGTAACTAAGAATAAATTTTGAAATAAACTTTCTGAACTGCAGGAGACAAATTATAGGATTTTTTTGTTCCCAGTAGAGACCAAACTGTTTCCAATCAATTGCAATTGAAATACTTTCTGTTTTAAGCATTGAGAAATATTACTTAGTTATTTACTTTTCCTCATACAATAGCTTTTTATTCAATGAATTATTTTTCACAAGGAAGTCCATTTATCTTACATGAAATTGATCCTGGTTTGGTAAGGATTTAAGTCCAAATTACTTTATTTCACTCACATGATGGAAATATGGTTTGCCTATGTCTGTCATACAGCAATAATTAAGAACAACATGGAGCAGCATATTCATAATAATTTAACTGCCAGTTTTTAATATCAAATGTTATTCTCTGCCTAAAAGTAATTTATCATTACTCTTAGCCCAGACATGTTGTTTGTGACCGACTTATGTATATTAAATTCACAGGTATTTATAAGTTAGAACAGGTTGGGACCTTAGAGATCATCATGTCTCTCATTATACAGAAAAAACAACAGAAGTCCAGAGAAAGTAAGTGATTTTCCCAAGATGTGAACAGGACGAGGAAGGTAGTTTCCTATCTGTTAGGCTATTGTGACTATTATGACCATCACTTACGCTAAGTAGGATGAAAAAAATCTCAAATTTAGCTCTGGAAAAAATCTTAGAAGTAATTTAGTACAAACGCTTCATTATAGAGATGACACTAGGGTCCAGAGAGAAGGGAAGTGAAAAGCTCAAATTTGTAATGTCCAGTAAATGCTTTTTTCCCTCATAAACGTGAAGTCAGAAATAACATAAAGCAAAAAAGTGGCAAGTCATATAAAAGAATGTAACACTAAAGGGAAATCATATTATGAGTTAAAAGAACTTATTACAATGATGTGTAGGTTGACTATAGTGTTATCTGACTTCTGAAAACTAAATAAATAGCACTTTATGGCTAAAGAGATCATTGCTTTTTTTCTGAAGTCATGAAAGAAAGTATTCCTAAGGAATATATGCAATTATAAAAAAGACTAAGGATAAAAATACAAAAAGATATATCAATAAGAGATTTTATTAAGGAAATGCCATTTCAATGAGAAATCCATATATGGAATAAACATACTCATTTTTTCACTTTAAGGGAAAAAGCAGATCTAACTGAAATGAAAGCCATAATGAAATGGTATTCACGTGACAGTCTTAGTATTTTTTTCATTGGTCTTCAGAAAATAATTTTGAAGTAGCATTGTATGAAAATACCTCCAATCAGAGGGCTTTTTTGTTTACATATGCATAATCAGATTCCTAGCAATGAGTAAGTTTGTGGTGCTATGATTATGCAAGTAAATAAAATAAAAGCTTTCTTCAAAGTGATTCATATATTACTTCAAGGCATAGATGTAATAAATTATGTGAAACATATACCTACCTATCACCCTTGAAGAAGTAGGTCTTCCCCACATCTTCCCACCAAATAGCAGAATCAATGCCATGAGGGGGAATTCCATTTCCAAGTGTTATTAAGTCATGTGGATAACCTGGTTGAAGAGTGGTATCCTTGAACACCCAGTATTTGTTACCTGTACAAAATACAAACATTAATTTCAGAAATCATAATTATATATCCATATACATATATAACTTACATTTTTTCAAAAATGAATATGATATAAAGCAGATTACATTTTTTTGGAATCCCTGAATAAGTCACCCTTAGGATAAATCATTTTTTTGGTTAGGATCTTTTATTTCATATGTATTGGGTACCCTTGAAACAGTGATTTACTCTCATTAACACTGATCAGCAACTTGTATGAAATGTATAGTCTTATAGAATTCCCTGCAAACCATGAGAGGTAATAAATTCCCCAAGTTCACATTTCTAGTACATGTTATATTTAGGATATATCCAGGATTGAATCTAATGCTGACCCTCTGTCTACTAGTCTGTGTTGCCAATATAGGATGATATATTTGTAGGAAAAAAAAAGGACTCTGAAGTTGGCCCTTACTTTCTACAGATACAGAAACTGAGGTTCAGAAAGGTTATATTACTAAGCCAAGGTAAACTTGGAGGAAGATATCTAAGTGTTTAAAAGCCACAAGTTTGTACTATGTGAGGATCTGGTGAGGATTTTTTGCATATTTATGGTTACATATTTAATCAAATTATTGTAGATAATTCCTTTTTATTCATTGGAGTAAGTTTTACTAAAAGTAAGTGTGTACAGTGAAAATTGATGTGATTTGAGTCAGAGGACCTGGGTCCCAGTTCTGCCATTGTGATACTGGGCAATTCACTTAATCTCTCTGGGCCTATGTTCTTTATCTCTAAAAAAGAGGGTCGGGGTAAAAGACTTTTAATATCCCTTCCAGCTCTAGACTTATAATAGCATTTTAATGTAGCAAATAAGAAACAACTTTAAATATTTAAATATTAAATTTTAAAATAATTAAAAGTTTTAAGAAATGCAAATTGACTTTTATATCAATGACTGATTAAAAATAGCATAGAAATATATGGGACAATAAGCATTTCAAATTTTCAGCAAATATTGCCAAAGGGTTATAAAAAATTGACTTTATCCAGGTTCCCTACTTTTCTGAATAATGATGAGGATACTAACATTTGTAAAGCATTTTAAAATTTATAAAACTTTTTATTTACAACAATTCTGTAGAGTTGGAAATGTATAATAATAAGAGAAAAATAATATATATATATATATATATATATAACCATATATATGACCTATGGCTTAATTTTTATTTACAAAAATATAAAATATGGCTAACAGGATGAGCTAATGAAATAAGATCAATCTAAATTCACTGACTCACTGAGACTTGTTAGGATGAGGCACATGCCTGGAATATGTCATGTATTCAAAACAGGATGGAGCAAGGGAGGGCTACAGTAGCCTTAAAAACTAACAAGATATGCTCCCACAATAGAACATAGGAACCAGAGAGAGAAATCAAAGTGGAATGTTTCAAGGTGGAATGTATAGAGGCAAAAACAGGAATATTGACATTGGTGTATATTGTTGACTACATGGACAGAAACTTCAAATATTCACATACCTCCTGGAAACCTCACTGCAAAAAAAGGTGATAATAGTTTTAATCTTGCCTTAATTACTTCCTCTCTCAAAAGCAACAAAAAGGAATTATAATTGGGATTTAATTCTCGTCAACAAAGAAAAACTGGATATTGAAGAAGAAATTATGGAAAACAGAGAGGAAAGTGATAGCCAAAAGTAAGAATTTCTAAAAGAGAAGAGGAAAGTTGGAAACATTTGGACACATAGACTAGATTTTTAGATACCAGATTTCAAAGGATATAAATCCAGTATAAGTTGGATTTCATGAACTAAAATTGAATAGGGAAAGTCAGGTCAGTTGAGATGGGAATCTTTTAAGAATAAAATTCTGAAATTATAAATGGGAAAAAATAGAAAGAACAGGTAAAAATAGTTGTCTAAGTAATTAAATTAAATTTTTAAAAGATGTATGGACAAAGGAAATAAGGGCATAAGATAGAATTCAAACGATGTATTATGATCTAGTAAGATTAGAGTATGAAGTGCAAAACCAAGTAGCTAAGGCTAGTAAGGAAAGGTTGGACTCGATCACTAATAACAGGGAGGGAAGAGCTTTTTTTCATTTTTTTTGCTCCTGTTATCTTTGTATATGAGAATTTTGAATTCTCAGATCAAGGAAATGTAGTATATATGACACATCTAAACATCACACTGACAGACCATGGAATTTAATTTATCATGTTTAACTATGTGTGGAATGACCATGACACAAGTACAAATCTACCCTCCGTATAACTATTTTATAAGAAAACTTAATTTCACCCTGAACTTCCAGGATCATGTACATGCCAGACTCAGTGGGACAGAAAATCTAGAAATCTGTTTAAAGAGTTTATATTATATTTTGGTTACCCCTCTGTGGTATTCAACAAGAGAAATTTTTAGCATATTTTTTTAAGAAAAGAAGGTTTGATCTGCCAGTCTGTACCTTTATGATTTACAATATGCTTTCCTTTTATCACATTCTTCATTAGGGAAGGGTATATAGTTTCAATCCCTTCCATGCTGGCTTTACAGAATAAATCTTTTATCAGCTTCTCTCAGCTGGTTGTCACCAATTTTCAAGCAGAGGCACTCTAGTATGGCTCAGCATACTCCTTCTTGTTCTCCCTTAGTAAATCATAGCATCATCTATTCTTTCCAAGGAAACCACCTCACACTTTATCCTCAGTCTGGCTGTTGAGTTTTTTCTAGGCACACAGAGCTCCAGGCTGCCTATGCTGTATTTGGCTTCAGAAAATGTTCATATAGCCTTAGTCTGTATATTTTCCAGGGTGTCAGCAGGAGGGGAGCAATGTGTGAACAAATGAGAGTTACAGTTCCTCTAGGAAATTCCTGTCATTCTACCTGTTTTGTTTTGTTTCCATGTTCTCTAGGGGTGCATTCCTATAGTGAAAGCCCAGTATTTCCTTTCAATGATGGAAGAAAAAAATTCTGCACTTCCTTTTAAACTGACAGAGCATTTGTACAAAAGGTTTCTACAAACAAGCCTTCTTCTCTTAGCAGAAACTAAGGGTGTAAAAAACACCCAATCCAAAATATGCAATAATCCTTTGTTAAGCAGGTTTTTTTAATCAGAAAAAGTCATCGGACACACATTAGATATAATACTCCATAAAAAATATTTTAGCAGTTATGAACATAGTAAAGAATAAGAGAAGAAGCAAATTGCCAGTTAAATATTTGTAGCACAAAACTTTTTTATGAAATTAAGTTACAATAATTATGATTTATACATTTAATTTTCCAAGTGGATATAAAGAAAAAAAAGAATACAACAATAATTAGAAGATTCCTTTTGTGCTCCGATGAGGTTAGATTAAGCTTTCATTTACAAGGCTGAAGAGCCTTGGTGTTCTTAAAAAAAATGAAACAAATATTTTAAATAGAAGACTTTTTTTTTAATAAGGGCAAATGAGAAACACTTCAAAGAGTAACTTTTGTACTTCACATTTAGTCATCTCCCTCTTCAAAATTCAGCTCTTCTGTGTTGTAATTCATAATTAACCCCATCCAACTTTTTTCAATACTAGCTCTGTGTTCCTTTAGCACATATTTTCTGCTGCACTTAATTAACATTCATTTGTCAATTGGTCTACAAATACTTGTAAATGTTTGCATATTCTCAACTACACTGCAATCTTCTTAGGGTAGAAGTTTCATCTTGTTATATTGCTCTGTCATATCTAAGTATAGAGTTATATATATGGAGATTGTTCGATAAATGTTTAGTGATGTACTCTTGTTGTAACACTTATTTTTTATGATAATGGTGAAACGTAACAGAAATTTGAAAAAGGAATCTTACCAACAGGGTCATTACTTTCATTATCTGTTACATTCACATTAAACACTAGACATGCCAATAAGCAGTTATTTTAATGATGACTGAAATAAGTATACACTGATTGAGCTTTAAGAACATAGTTCTTTCAGAAAGATCTCTTGTCATGAAAAATCTATCTTAAAAGCCAGTTGGAACAAATTTTACATTTTTCTTAGAGAACTTTATCTTTCTGGTACTGTTTTTAGGTTGATTACTCAGTTCATTTGAATAAACATCTAACTTTAAAGTCCATATGGTTTCTGTTAACAACCTTTATGATTTCATGTCCCATTTAGTTCCAGGTGGTAGGATATAGCAAAACAAACAGGAATTTTAACATCACAATAGTAAAAGGATGTGACAAAGATTGAAAAAGTTTCTGAAAATTCTTTTTTCTTAAAGTTGCATTAATACAAGAAATATTTTAAATTATAGAATAAACTTGAAATAGACATGAAAATATATTATTGCCTTCCTGAATCCTGATAAAGAAGTATGGAAGACTTAATAACCAAACAAATAGATAAATAAAATAAATATAGTAAAGGCACATTGACCTCAGACTAGGGTATTTATTTAATTTAACCAGGTAAACATTAGTATTAAAAAAAACCACATCTTTCAAGGAAAGAAGTGTGTGGTATGATGCCCGAAATCTTTTGGTTAAAACTAAGGTCAAGGAATATACATTGTACTTTCTGGCAAAACTCAAGAGATGTTATCTTTTCATTTTTCATTTTCATTTAAATTGTTTAACCTTGGACATATCAATTTAGTTCATTTAGAGCTTTCAGTTCATTCATTTTTATAATAAAAAGTGTGTTAGACCAGATGACCTCTAAGACACATAACAGGTCTAAAATATCAATATGCTATTGGCTACTTAGAGTTTTTACTTTGAGAACCAATTATGTAATTCACAATATGAAGGACTTCCATCAATATATTTCTAAAGTTTATGTGAACAAAACCATTGCCAAAATTATTAAAATATGGACAGTTTTGAGGAGAACTTGTTTAAATCAAAACAATGTCATTTCTTTAGTCACAGTCTTAGTGGCTACTTCCCCACTTCATCTTAGTGGGGAGCAAGAGGTTGAGTAGTTCTTCACAAATTGGAAAGAATTGGATCTAGTATAGGTCTAGCAATGTGTTTCAAACACCTCTATAATTCTTATTCTTACATTATTTTTTGCTTTATGGAGGGGGAAGGCAGGGCAGTTGTGTTTAAGTGACTTGCCCAAGGTCACACAGCTAGTAAGTGTTAAGTATCTGAGGCCACATTTGAACTCAGGTCCTCCTGACTCTAAGGCCAGTACTCTATTCACTGTGCCACCTATCCGCCCCCTATTTTTACATTTTAAAAAAGGAACTTTACTTATTGTGAAGCCTTTGTCTCCCAATCTCACCCAGGCTGGAAATAAAAGGGTTGATTATAGGCTTGACCTACTCTGATCCACTCGGGAGCTTTGACCTGTTCTGTTTAATATTGGGATCATCCCACCACTGCCTGGGCAATCTTAGTGCAGACACTCAAACAAGTTAGCCTACTGCAGCTCATCAGCTTAAAGCCTTTTTTTTTAAAAAATAAATGATACAATTTGTTCTTTAGCATTTGGAGAACAAATTATTTTGTATAGATGACTATTTTCTTTGTCATTGAAGCTCCTGAAATGTATAATCTTGTAGACATTCTTCAAAAATCTGTCACATGTGGTATATGGTAATTCTACACTTCTTATAAAGCCAGTGAGAGCATTCATTTTGCATTACTCTATCTTTGTTTCAAACTTTTTTTTCAATGATTTAAGAGAGGGAAAAAATTGATTTATGTTAATTCTTTTTAGGGTAGCTCAGTAGCACAGTGAATAGACTATTGGGCCCACAGTCAGGAAGACACATTTTTCAGAGTTCAAATCTGGCCTTAGCTGCTTAGCTGCGTGACTCTAGGCAAGTCACTTATTGCCGTTTACCTCAGGTCATCATCTATACAATCACCTGGAGAAGGAAATAGGAAACCACTTCAGTATTCAGGAATACATATGTACACACATAGTACATAAATACATATATGCATACGTGTGTGTGTGTGTGTGTGTGTGTGTAATTATGCACCCTAAATAGATCACTTCTCTGTCAGGAAGTGGTCAGACTGTTTCATTATAGATCCTTTGGAATCCTGGATAGTAATCACAATGGTCAGAGTTCTTATGACTTTCAAAGTGTCTTTATAATATTTTTGTTATTGTATCAGTTATTCTCCTGATTCTGCTGATTCCATTCTTCATTTATTTATAAAAGCTTTAAAATTATACATTTTCATAATGTTGACATTATACTATATATTATTCTCACTTCACTCTATATTTGTTCATATAAGTCTTTCCATAAATCCTTGAGAATAATTTGTTTCCTCATTTCTTATAGGACAATAATATTCTATCTTTTCATATGATACAATTTATGTAGTCATTTCTAAATTATGAGAATCTCTTTAGTTTCCAGGGGTTTTTGGCCATCACAAAAAGAACTCTTCTAAGTAATTTTGTACATATATGACCTTTTCCTATTTATTTAATCTCTCATGGGTATAGAAATATAATTAGTACAGTTGAGTAAATGAATATGCACTCTTTGGTGACTTTTTTAGGTCTGAAAGCATGACAATTTTATTTTTGAATCTATTTGTATTCCTAGAGGTACATAAAATTAACTTTATTCTATTTCCTACTTTAATTCCATTTTAACATTTGTCTTTGATGTCATTTTCTCATAATTCCTCAATCCAGATCACTGGTGAATATGAAAACATCTGACATTTATAAAGTTTACTAGAGTTATGTCAGACATACTTGGAATACATTCAAATAATGAACATTCTCAAGGTGTAAGACATTTAGCAGTTAGACACTATGCTGCTTTCATGTGCTACAATTTTTTCAAAGGGTTCTAGCAACATAATGAAGTAAAATAGAAGAGTGGATGAAAGGCAGCCTTTTTCATTTTAAGGAAAGGGATCATGTATCTGATTTGCTAAACTTGTCAGAATGAGAAATCATTCCAATTATGCCAGATCAATGCCAAGCTGATAGACCAAAAATAAATAAGAATTCAACAAATAAAGAGAGGCCTGGCATCTGCACCAGTCTGCACAGAACCATTTGCATATACAAGTGACCAAAGTTACCAATAATTGTTGTTACCAAAATTTTCACAGCATTAAAAAAGAAAAAAAAAAGTTCATGTGACTTCAGGTTGCATTAAGGGAGTCATAGAGTACGAGGACCACAGAAAATCCATTAATAAGCTAGAGATCATTTTAGAGTGACATCATTAGGCTCATGACTGGCCTCAGCTTCATGACATACGAAGTTTAGTTGAGTTGAAGGAAATGAAGATGTTTAGATATGTTTTCTAGAGAAAATAGAGATGCTTAGCCTTGGGAGACGTAACAGCTGTGTGTAAGTGTTTGAAGGGTTATCACTTGGAAGCGATCAAAATTGGTCTGACTTCTGGGGGCAGAACTAAAAGCAATTAATGAGAGATAAAGAAGAAAGTTTGGATCAATAATGGGGGAAAATGTCCTAACAATTATGAGGTAGTATAGGAAAGCACTTGCACTGGAGTCAGGGAACTTGGGTTTATAGAAAAACATTGCAATTACTACTGTAATTATACTTCTTTTGTGTGACCATGCATGTCACTTTATATCACTGTGCCTCAATTTTGTCATCTATAAAATGAAGGGATTGGATGAGATGATTTCTCAGGTTAAGTCCAGTGCAGTAGACAGCGTGCTGGACCTTGAGTCAAGACAATACCTCACATACTTTCTAGCTATGTGACCCTGTGCAAGTCACTTAACCTCCCTAGGATTAATTCTGCTTATCTATAAAATGTAAAGAATAAAAGTAGCTACTACTGAGGGTTTTTGTGAAGGTTAAATGACATGATAGTTGTAAAAAACTTTGCAAACTTTTACTTGTTATATAAATTACCATTACTGTTATTATTATTATAGAACTATACAAGATAGAATTAGTTATCTCAGGAGGCAGGGAGACTATAGGTATTTAGGCAAATGTTGTACAGTTATTTATTAAATCTAGGGTAGGGGAAGGTTCTTGTTCAGATGTGAACAATCAATGACCTTTGAGGTCTCTTCCAACTCTGAGATCTTTGATAGACAAGTGAATAACAGTTCATTAATGCTTCTGTGTCTTAATGGAAGGGCATCAAATATTTTTATAAATATAAAATGAATATCTTCTTCAGATTGTGGGGCAGGATCTAACTTACTTTAAATATAGGTATTAAATATAGATATTAGAGCAACTTTTTCATGGTTATATCAAGTATGAATCACACACATAAAACACACATATATGGGGGTGGAGGTGGTTATGTATCAATTTGTATACATATACTCACATATATAGGTAGGGGTTAAGAGTGGATAGCGGTGTAATTGCAAAGAGGCTTAGTTTGCGGAAAGGCTTAAATATGTTAACTCATTTGTTCTATACAACAAACTCTGAATGTAGACATTATTATATCCATTTTAAAGATGAGGAAAACTGAGGCACCAAAAGTTTAAGTGACTTGCCCAGAGTCACACATATAGGGAGTGGGATTTGAACTGAGGTCAACCTGACTCCAGGTCCTACATGCTAGCTAAAACTGCTACTCTTTGCCCTTTCTATTTCTAGCATTTAGTATATCATAGGTGTTTAATAAATACTAATTCAGCTGAACCTAGAGAGCTAGAATGCAAAATAGGAACTTTTTTTTTATTTCAAAACCACTCCTCATTCTTCATCTATGCTATCCTGCTTCCTTCTTAAATAACTGTTTTCTTGAATGTATATAGAAATATAAAAGTGTCTACATAAATTGTATAATTTAAGAAAAAATAATTTTAAAAACAAAAAAGCTGTTGAATTTCCAATGAGAATTTATTTTCTCTTATTCATGTAAATTGCACTTTGGTTCATTTACAATTTATAGCTTGGACTAGGCTGTAGTTAGACATTCAAAGAAGTAAAGCAATGGCTATAAGAGCATGAAATAGCTACACTCATGAGTTATTTAAATTATAAATCCTTCCTTTTGCCTGAATACTTTATTATTTCTATACTATGAATTTCTATAATACATATTTTCATTTACTGTTATATGTTAGGGGAATAAATTTTGTGGTCTTGGTTAACATTTTACTCTACTTCAAAATGTCCATTGGGACAGGTGACGTTAATGTCATTCTACTTCTCCCTTGTCATGTCACTGCTGCTTTATGCTCTCAGTGTTATGAAGAATAAAGTGTACACTTGTATCTTAAACACATGCACTTAGTGAAACCTATAGTCCAAAATTCTCATGAGAGCATAAAATAAGGATAATGATGAATACTTTTATGCAAGAAAAGATAAAGTAAAAACAAAAGTGTATTTCTAAGTGAACTCTTTTTTTTTTTATTTTGGAGGGGGAAGGTCAGGGCAATTGGGGTTAAGCGACTCGCCCAAGGTCACATGGCTAGTAAGTGTTAAGTGTCTGCAGCCGCATTTGAACTCAGGTTTCCCTGACTCCAGGGCCGGTGCTCTATTCACTGCACCACCTAGCCACCCCTTAAGTGAACTCTTAAATGAATAAAGGGGAAGAAGAGGTGCCAAAGATCAGTAGGAGGGGAAGTAAAATAATGGGAGAATATTACCCAAGATGGTAGAGACACAAGCAGAAGTAGCTGGAAGTGGAGAAAAAAAGCAACACTGAAATTCTTTATAGCACCTTGGTTAATTTAGGAGTTCTGAACAATGGTTTGGCATGGGAACAGAAAAGTGTAAGAAACAAAAGAAAACTCTAGTGTTTCATAAAAGCAGGACACATCTGTGCAGAGGGTACTAAGAGTAATATTGAAGACAGTCTCAAGAAATTAAAAACAAAAATATCAAAACACCATTAACAGGCATTGCAGGTAACTAAAGAGGATAGAGCAATTACAGTAGGAAAGATGAACAAAATCAGAATCCCTGAGTTTAGATTCTGAGAGGGTATAACAGAAGGATAGTGGTATGGTTAAGGATACTTTGAATTTGTTCACTGAATACAAGAATTCTAGAAACAGTGAGACCTTGAAATTCTAAAGATTTAAATTTAGAAAAAAATAAATGAATTACAACTTTATGTGACAATAATCGAGTTCTAAGCACTTTCATCTTTGCAAAGTACTTTACAGATACTATCATATTTAATCCTAACGATAGATCTTTGAGGTCAGTGTCATTTTTCTTGTTTTACAGATTGAGAAACTAAGGGTCAGAGGAATTAAATAACTTGAGCAGGATTACAAAGTTAGGAAGTATCTGAATAAGTATTTCAAGTCAGATGTTTTTGACCCAAAGTTCAGCTCTGACTTTATTACACAGGAGAATGCTGATGAAATCTGATACATTGTGGAATAGGTTAAAAATTGAGAAGGAACAAGAGAAATCTGTGGATAACAGAAGCATAATGACAATAAAATTAATGACATTTGAAGCATATTTCTAAATTTCTAAGGTTGATTTTGTGGAAGATAGGTATGGAGAATATAGCAAAAATGTTACAAAAATCATTGTGAACTTGAGGGTAAATCAAGCCCAGTTAAATAAAGAAAAAGGAATGATGTTAAAATTATAAATATGTCATCATTAAATGCTAAAATTACCCAAGTTAAAAAAGGCCCCCAAAATGGAGACCTAGAAATGTAGTTACAGGAGAAGGTGGAAAATAATTCAAGAGATTAGAAATTTTGGGGTGCTTGCTTCTAGTAAACTTCTGAAGACTTTTAAAAATAATTTCCTTATTTTTAATGAACAAAAATATAGTTTATTTCCTTCACACCTTCCTCAGAAAAAAATACAATCCAGGTAACTAATATGCATAATCAAGTAAGACACATTGGTCATCTACGAAAAAGTATATGTCTCAATCTTCACCCCATTAGGAACTTTTAGAAACCCAAGGAGAGGGATTTTTAGAAAATGGGACTGAATTTAGTAAAGGACAATTGAAATTGGAAGCTTAGTGTTGGAGATATAAATAAAACACTGTACACTTGGAACGAAGGAAATTCTATTCAGCTATTAGCAATAAACAGAAAATAAGGGGCCCTGTCTTAATTGTGGTTTCAGATGGTTAATGTGTAGAGTGGTTTTTGCCTACTGATAAAGGGTAAAGAAAAGTTAATGCACAGAGTGGTTTTTGCCTAGTGATAAAGGGTACAGGAAAAAAAAAAACAACATCCTGCTTCTTTAGGGATGTGGATGGCTGAATTAGAACTCATCCTGGAACTGGCTGTAGAATGAAGGTAAACTACCTAAGATGGTCAGTGATCCCAGGGGTCAGATCTACAGAAACAGCCACAGCAGGAAAGAAATGGAAAACCAGGAAAGCCTAGAAGAGATTTATAACCCTCTGAAATTGGGTAAAAATAACTGAATACAATGAGACACCGAATTTCTAAATTTTCCATTTACCAGTTTGTACCCGAAGATCACCTTACAATATAATAAAGATAATTTTACCCTTGGACTCAGATTGTGCTCTGTGGATGCTACAATGAATATCTGATGAAATTATCTTGCTATAGAAGAGATAGGAGAAAAGCTAAGAATATTAGGACCAAGGTCACAGAATAATATCCACCACTCCCCACCCCATTTGAACTAAATGTTGGTAACAATAGATTACCCAAGGAAAATAGTGTCAGGGACTCACCTTAGGAGACCCTATGTAGGGGAGCTGCATTTAAGATCCCATTTCACCCCAGAAGGGAATAGCATTCAACCACAAAATGTCCCTTGGTATCACTGATACAGACAACATTAAACTGGTATGTTTTCTTTTTTTATGATGTTTAGCAGAAGCTGATAATAGGTTAGTTAGCTCTTCAATTGTTTGATTCTCTCTCTTGTTAGCTAATATAGGCTGCATCTACTGAGACTCCTTCACACAATGGGGAAGGCATTCATTCATTTTTTCTGGCTCTGGATTTTATTCATGTAAGGAAATCCTGCTGTGGAAATTTCACTGATAGAGATAGGTCCACCTTTATTATGATGATGCAAAAACTGTTCTCAGTCCCTCTAATGTACCTTATCACTAACTAACCTAGCCCCTCTCTAATCATTTCTACCCACCACTGCCACATTAATCTTCTTGATACACAGCTCTAAATTTCCAAAGTGTTCAAATATTCTTCAAAGACTGCAGAAGAAAGTTCAAAACCTTTATCTTTGAATTCAAAGCCCTCCACAATCAAGCTCCAGTATGCCATTTATGTGTCACAAGAGTTAACAGTGAATCTGGCCTCAAGAAACAATTTGAAAGATGGTAATAAAACATTACCTTGTAGCAAGATAGACATCAGCCCTGAGCATGTAGCCCACCCAATATACCCATGGGTAGAATGTTAAAAGTCCAAAGTGGATTAGAAAGAGGGATAAGGTTTCAATTACTATATTGATTGATTTGTTAGGCAAAATAGGATTTGCATGTACAGTAATGCCATCTGGTATAATAAAATAATTAGATAAATTAATATTTCTTTTATGTTAGTCCAGTACCCCAGTGGCTATCAATCAATGGATATGTATTAAGCATTTACATGTTCTAAGTGCTACGTAAAACACCAAGGATACAGAGAAATAACAAAAATAAACCCTGTTTTCAAGGATCTTACATTACAATGATGGGTATGACCTAAACATAAATAAATATGAAACAAATGCATAGTAGCTTGATGATCAACTTAAAGGTGAAGGCAGTAAAATTTTGGAGGATTGGAAAAGACCCCGTAGGGATGATAATGTTTCAACTGAATCTTAAACTAGAGTATAAGAGGGATAAAGGTATAAGGGAGAGTATTGTAGTTATGGCAGTGTAAATACAAGGAATAGGAGATGGAGCATCATGTCTGAGGAATAGCAAAGAAGTAATTATGGTTAGACTGTAGAAGGCAAAGAAAGAAATGATGTATTAAAACCTGGGCAAAGTAAAGGGGCAGATGGTGAAGACAAAATGCCCCAAAGAGGAGTTTATATTTGAGCCTAAATATAGGAAAAAGAGATCCATTGGAAGTTGAGTGGGGGGATATGTGGCATGGTCACATCTACATTTTAGGGAAATCACATTGGCAGTAATAAAAAGGAAGGTTTAGAGTGGGCAGAAATGAGGCAGAGAATCTCAAAAGAAGGCTTTTGCAATAGGTCATTTGAGAGGCAATGAGGGTCTGAACTAGAATTGTGGCTGTATGAGTAGAGATGAGCTATATTCAAAGGATGTTTTAGAGAAAGAAATTATAAGAAATTATAAGACTTGGCAACTTATTGAATCAATCAATCAATCAATAGATCATTTCTTTGTGTCAGTTAATGTACCAATTGCTGGGTACACAAGCATGAAGAATGAAATAATCTTTAATCCCAATCAATTTACATTCTAAGGGGGAAATAATAACTACATTAATATATTGTCTCTCTAGATAGATAAACATATATCTATATACATATATGTACATATCCATATACAAATACATATGCACACAAACACACACATACATATATATTTATATCTATATATATACAGAAAGAGTTTATATATATATACAGAGTTCACAAATATACACACACAGACACACACACACAGTTATAAATGAACTATTTATAAAGTAATTAAATATAATGTAGTTTGTGAGAGAAGACACTAGCAGTTAGAAGATCAGGAAAAACTTTTGAAGAAGATGGTGCCCAATATGATGGGAGGGAATGCATTCCTGGCACAGGGGATAGCCAGTGTGAAGTTACAGAGATAAAGTGTTAGTATGCAAAGAACAGAGAAAACAATTTAACTTGTTTGGAAATCAAAGTGTGGGAGGGGAAGTAATGTCCAATGAGGTTGTACAGATAAATTGGAGTTGGTTGCCTGGAAGAGTGACATGCTTGTACTTATGGAAAACTACTTTGACATTACAGGTAGCATAGACTAAAGTGAGAGAGAATTAAAACAGAGAGATAAATTGTGAGACTGCTTTAATAGTCTAGGGTGAGAGGTGATAAAGGTCTGAAGTTGGTAACTGTGTGAGTAGAGATGAGGCTATGAGAGATGTTTTGAAGGTATTGGTTAGCTATGTGGGGTGAAGAAATTGCGGATAATACCATAATTATGAACCTGAGACAGTGGAAGGATGATGATGCCTTTGACAGAATAAAGAATTTTAGAAGTAGGGAGGGTTTAGGTGGGACAATGGTGAGCTTGGTTTTAGACATCTTGATTTTAAGACGTCACCAGGACATTCGATTTGAAATGTCCAATAGACAACTTGTGATCTAGGACTGAAGCTGTGGGGGTAGGGGTGGGGAATATGTGTGGTGAGTGGGAGAGAACACTTGAAAATCACAAGGTTGCTAATCTGGGTGACTGAAAGGTTGATTACATTAAATGTAATTGAGAAGTTTAAGAAAGGGCAGATGGGGGGAGGGGAAGATAATGATTTTTTTTTCTTTTTGGAGGGCAATTGGGGTTAAGTGACTTGCCCAAAGTCACATGGCTAGTAAGTGTGTCAAGTGTCAGAGGCCGGATTTGATCTCTGGTCCTCCTGACTTCAGGGCTGGTACTCTATTCACTGTACTACCTAGCAGCCCCGAAGATAATGATTTCTATTCTAAAATTTTAGAGTTGAGAAGTAAAACCCATTCATTCCTTGTTTTAACCTATAGTCCTAATATATATCTGAGTATACTTACCATTCATGCATTCACTCATTTATTCATTCATTCCTTTGAAAGCACATCATTTATATCACAACATTCAACTGTGAATGTTCCACATGATTCTGTCTGAGGCTCTCATTTTCTCCTTCCATACAAACTTTCTCTCTTGTTAGCTTCATAATCTCCCATGGATTTCACTTTCATATTAATGCAAATGATTCACATATAATAATGTATATGAGTATGCATAGATACAGGTATACAAACACATATACACAAATAAATACGAATACATGTATTGTTATTGTTGAGTTAAGTAGTGTGAATCCTTATGACATATGTGTATGTAGTGATAAACAGACACAGAGAGTCCCAGTTTCTTCCTTGATTTTTACTCCTGAATCAACTATTGAATACTTAACACTAGATATCTCAGAGATATCATAAATTCAATATATGCAAAATAACTTATTACCAATTCTCCAAATTTCACTATTTCACTATTTTGAGAAGTTTTGTTTCTCAATTCTTCTATTTTTATAGAAATCATTATCTTCCCCCCATCTGCCCTTTTTAAACTTCTCAATTACATTTAATGTAAGCAACCTTCCAGTCACCCAGATTAGCAACCTTGTGATTTTCAAGTGCTCTCTCTCACTCACCACACATATTCCCCACCCCCACCCCCACAGCTTCAGTCCTAGATCACAAGTTGCCTATTGAACATGTCAAATCGAACGTCCTGGTGAAATCTTAAAATCAAGATGTCTAAAACCGAGCTCACCATTTTCCCATCTAAACCCTCCCTACTTCTAAAATTCTTTATTCTGTCAAAGATATCATCATCCTTCCACTGTCTCAGGTTCATAATTATGGCATTATTTGCAATTTCTCATTTTTCTTCACCCCACATAGCTAACCAATACCTTTAAAACATCTCTCATAGCCTCAAAGACATCACTGTCCTAGTGACCCAGGTTCATAAAATTTGCATTATTTCTCAGTTCTTCACTTTAGTCCACTAAATTTTGTTAATTTTATCTTTACCATAATTTTCACTTTTAAACTTTTTCAATTTCACTTTTTCTCTATTTACACAGCTACTGTGATAAATCAGGCTCTCATGACCACTCACCTAGATTGTTGAAACAGGTTCTTAAATGGTTTCCCTTACTCAGGTCTCTCATTAATCCATCCTCTATGCTGCTGCCAAAGTAATTTTCTTTAAGTACAGATCTGACAACATCACTCCCCTATACAATCAATGTAGGACCTTCCTATTTCCTCAGTGGTAAAATACAGACTCTTGTTTAGCTTTCAAGAGAGTTAGAATTTGCCCCTAACTTATCTTTCTAGTTTCATTGGACATTACTGACTCTCCTGCACTCAAGAGTTCTGGCCAAACTGGCCTTCTCTCTGTTTCTCACATCAGCATTATTTCCTGTCTCTGTGCCTTAGCACCGGACACCCCAGATGTTAGGCAAACCCCCCTTTCTTACTTCTACTTCTTAAAGTTCCTCTCTTCCTTTGAGATGCAATTCAAGCAAAGCCTTCTTCATCAAGCCTTTATTGATTACCTCCTTCTGACTGCTATTGTTCTTCAAAGAAACTATATTATACCTAACCACTCTCTATATATTTTTATTCACTTTATATTTATTCTAGGTATACTTATATAGGTGCCTGATATCTCTCTTATTACAATGTACACTCCTTGTGAGTAAAGATTATTTCATTTTTGGTACTTATATCCCCAGCCTCTAGCACAATGCCTGGTACACTGTCAGCACTTAATGGATGCTAGATGATTTATACATACACATGTGTTTGTATATATCTGCAGAGTTATATATTGCTGACAATATACAGTGAAATTATCTAGTATAATCAGTGTCAAATCCATACCTAAAATCCACTTACTTACAAATCTAACACTTGGAAGCTTCTCTATAGGACTTCTGATTAATTTTCAGAGACTGTTGTTGCTTTGACAGGGAAACTTTTTTTCCCCCAGAGAATTTTGGTTTAAAAGGTCTTGTTTTAACATTTTCCTGCTTTTTTAAAAATAAAAAACTGAAAATTACAGCATAATTTTGACTGTAAAATCAGAGAAGATATTTAAAAATAAAGTGAAACAAACTTCAATTAGTAGAAAGCTTATCCAAATACCACACAAAGATTTCCATAACTGCTATCAATATGGTAATCATTTCTGGTTTTTATACTATTAGGTCATATTCAGATTTCTATGGCTATAGAACTATGTACACATCAGCTATGTGCAATACAATTAGAGACACTGCCATGCAGAGGGGTGAGCTGACAATTTCCATTTAGTTCAAACATATTTTATATTTCAAAGTATACAATCAATCTGGCACCAATATTAACTGGCTTTTGACAATTTCACCAGACAATTCACAACCATTCACTTCATTGTGTTGAAGTGGATAGGATAAACCATTGACCACATTATTATAGTAGCAGTATTTATAATAGTAACTTGTAGGGAAATAGTACATTACAATTTAAAAAGCACTGTACATATAAATTATCTTATCTGATTAGCACATCAAGCTAATGAAGCAAAAGAGGCAGACACTATTGTCTCCATTCTAAAGCTCATGGGATTCTAGATTATTAGAACTGAAGGAAGAGAAAATAAGCACAGTCTCTTGAAGTCTTGTAATTAGAAAATGACAAAACTTGAAATTGAATCCAAGTCTTCTGATTCTAAGTAATGGGGGTCATTCCCTTCAATAATGTACATTTCAAAGTTAAGTAACCTGAGTTCAGAAATGTTAAATGACTTACCCCCATGACTTATGCCTTGACTAATAATTTTAAGGTTCATCAACTTTTTTTTTTCCTAACTAAAGTCTTTTGAGGGTTCTCAGGTTTCTAGGGATAGGAAAAATGAACTCTTTCCCAGCTAGATTAGGTTAAATTTTGGGGAGTTCTACTTGGTAACTACATGTTTAACAGATACTTGATCAATTATCCTATCCTATGAAACCATGCAAGAAAGGGTAGATAAATGGTCAGTCTTAAATGTAAAACTTTAAAAGTAATTATGAATAGCAACCTCTTAAAGCAAGAGAGAAGACAATTAAATAAGCTGATTCCAAGCATTTGAGAAAACTACAATGTTAAATGACTTAAATAGTCATAAAGTTAGTGAAGAAGATATGGTTTTGATCCAGGTCTTCTGACTCCAAATCCATTGTTCATTACATTACATTCTGTTACCATGAAGTGATCTTTTAATTATATCATACTGTGTATGTATATACACAATATATTTGCATATGTATATAGCTATACATGTGTATATAGAGGGAGATAAATACATATATTACACATATACACATATGAAATTCAGAACTCCCTAAGATTTTAAATTTGTAGAGAAGTTACTTATTTGCTATTGTTAAAGGAGGTTTCTCACCAACTGGAACAGATACTATATATCATACATACATACACATACACATGTATAGGTATATATACATATGTGTGTATATATGTATACACACATTTTACAAAGATTTCTTAAAGTTCCATTTGATATTTCAATCCATCAGGTAGTAATCATTCTTACCTTTAAAGAAGACAAAATTTCCATCACTGTTTTCATATACTGCATCAATACTCGGAGGCAATCCCCTCCAGAAATAAGTAATTTGCATGGGGTATCCATCCATCACCCTGTTGTTCCTCACTCGCCAAAACCACTGGTCCTAGAAACCAAACAGAAGTTTCCTTCAGCAAATACACAGGCCTTCTGCTCAAGCTCATTCTCAGTCTTTATATTTTAATAAAGCTACAAATGCTAAAAACCCAAGGAATTTACAATGACTATAAAATACTTCTTTTTATCAACCCACCCAATCCACAGGCTAGATAATCCATATTTCATGTTAAAAACAGTTCTTCAAAATTCCATGACTTTTTCATCTGTTTGGGTACCCTTGCTACTGATAGAGAATACAGTCCCTCTATGCTTTAATTGGTAGACACAAATTTTGAGGGGGACCACAAATAAATCATCACTTGGCTCCCAACTCTCTGGCAATAAGCATATCTTCAGATCTCAGAAATATATTCTACATTGAACTTGCACTTGAAGCCTTTCTAGATTGTCAGGACCTTGGAATTAATTGGCATAGCCTTGATGACTCAGGGTTACTTCCATGTTACAATGGAGGATCAAACTAGGTTTCAGTGGAGGAAACCTCATACATAATAACAAAAGTAATCGTGATATTTAGAAGTTATATATAACTTTCCAGAGATTATTTCATTATTTTACTTGTATCCCTGTAACCTAGTACAGGACTTAGAACATAATACATTTAACAGATACTTATTTATTTTTTTTTTTATTTTAACAAATGCTTTATTAATTTCTGGTTTACATCATTCATTTCCACCAGATTTTGAGTTACAATTTTTCCCCATTTTTTCCCTACCCACCACCCTAGAATAGCAGCCCCACAAGATATCCCCTCATCCAATCTGCTCTCTCCCATATCTTCTCCCATACCCCCTTCAACTTTACCATTAGGGCGAGGTGAGTCTCTGTGCCCCAATGCCTGAACATCTTATCTCCAAATCTCATGTAAAGTGGTATTAATAATAGTTTTTATATACATTTGAAACATTTAATTTTAAAACCTTGAATTTCAGATCCATTCCCTTCCTCCCTTGACAGCCATTCCCTCTGGGAGGATAAGCAATTCAGTATGTGTTGTACATGTATATCTATGCAAAATATTACCATAGTAGATATATTGTAAAAGGCTGCTTATAATTCCCTTCCACCCATCCCACCCCCCACCTGGTCCATTCCCTACTTTAATCCTGTCCCTCTTCAATAGTGGGTACTTCCAACCTCCCCTTCCCCCAGAATGCCCTCCCCTCCATCATCCCCCTTCTCCCTACTCTCGAGCAAGGTGAGATATCCCATTTAGTATGTATGTCATTCTCTCTCTGAGCCAGATTCAATGAGGATATGGTTTTGCCTTTTTGTCTTCCTGTTCTTCCCCTCCCCTGAAGCCACTTCCCCTTGCCTCTTCTACATGAGATAGTTTACCCTACCCTGTGTCTCCCCATCTCCTCTTGCCACTTTCCCCTCTCACAGATACTTGATCAATTATCAATTGATCAATTATCTTATGAAGCCATGCAAGAACGGGTAGATAAATGATCAATTTTAAATGTAAAACTTTAAAAGTAATTCTAAATAGTAATGATTTAAAGCAAGAGAGAGAGGGAACAATTAAATAAGCTGACTCCAATCATTTGAGAAAACTACAAGAATCATTAGTTCAATAGATAAACAAAATCTTGTCCTCAGTAAGCCAACTGGGATAGACAAATGTAAAGAAAATAGATAGAACAATCATTCTTCCTGCTTGGCATAAGCAATATGAATAACTATCAGTAATTCCTAATCCATGAATGGACGGTTATAACCAACTCACAAGGTGTCATAGATAACAGAAACTCATAATCAAAAGGCACCCCAGCATCCATTAACCTCTACCTAACCATATTTGACTAGTGGTTATTCAATATTTTTTCCAAAGTCTTTAATTACCTTTTTTTTTCCTAAAGCAGACCATTCTTTTTTTCCCTTTTCTTTTTGGAGGGCAATTGGGGTTAAGTAACTTGCCCAAAGTCACATGGCTAAGTTTTTGTTTGTGTGTGTTAAGTGTCTGAGGCCGGTTCTGAACTCAGGTCCTTCTGACTCCAGGGCCAGCACTCTACTCACTGCACCACCCAGCCGCCCCTTGACCATTCTATTTTTAAAATGCTTTAATTGTTAGACATTTTTTAATTTAGGAATTAGCTCCATACAGTGGACTGGGTGTCAGCTCTAATGTCAAAGGGCTTGAGATTTAATTCTTATTTAGGTTTTTACCACCTGTGTGGTCTTGGGCAAGCCATGTTATTTTCCTGTGCTTTGTTCCCCCCAAATCAAGGAGTGATGCAGTTGAACTGGATGACCTTTAAGTTCCCTTCCATTTCCAAATTCTATAATTTTAAGATTTTCACCTTATGATTTTAACCCACTGTTTATAATTTTGTCATGTAGAAGTTGAATACCTCTTTCATATGACAGTCATTCAAACATTTGAAAACAGAAATCATTGTCCCCTAAATCTTCTTCAAGACAAAAATTCCCACTTCTCTCATCCCATTCTCATAAGCTATTACTTTCACTATCTTGGTCATAGTCCTCTTGATTCTCTCAAGATCTTTACTGTATCTTAAAATGTGCTATTTGTATGCCTTGATTCATAATTTTAAGGTTCATCAACTTTTTTTTTTTCTAACCAAAATCTTTTGAGGATTCTCAGGTTTCTAGGGATAGAAAAAATGAATCCTTTCCCAGCTAGATTAGATTAAATTTGGGGGAGTTCTACTTAGCAACTTTTAAAATTCACTTTTCTCTGGTTAAGATGTATTCCCTTCTCTTCCATACTATTTAGTAAGAGACCCGAGACACAAAGAACTTAAGCTGCTTTCTTATAGATATTATAATTAGAGTTTTAAATATTAAGAAAGGTAAATCCTTTCCCCACAAACTTCTTTTACAAAAGAAACATACTAATCATCCACAACAATCCTATGAAATCCCATTTGATTTGAACTGTGCTGATAATGGTATAACGTTTTATATATGTGTGTGTGTGTGGGGGGGGGTATTCTACAATCAATTAGAGGATTGCTAATAATGAATATCTAGTATTCCCACAGTGAAGTAGAAACTTGCTTCAATAAAAGGAATCAAAACTTTAAATGTTAAAATTTCCTTTTCATATGGGTTTGGTGAGAGAAGAGCTACAGAGATTTTTTTTTCTTTTTGGTGTGTACAGGCAGAGAATTTTATTTCATGCTCTTCTCCTATCTAGGCCATTCCTCTCCTGCCCCCTCAGAGTGGATAGAATTATAGAGATGCAGTGATCTATAATCTAGTTTAATTCCCTGCCTAAAGGTAGGTGAAAACTTAAACCAAGCAAGACAAATAGTTGGATAGTTCCTTTTTGGCAATTTCTAGAAATATAGACTCTACAATTTCCCTTTGTAGTATCTTATGGTATTTTATCAATCAAGATATGATATGATTCCATTGGGATGCCTGAGGCTGTTCTCTACAGTTCTCTGAAAACAGCAGTTTGATTATAGTAGTACCTGTAAGATAGACAATATGCTTCTTGCTATAGTTGATCCAATTGACTTATGAGGTATCATGTAAGGTAAGAAAAAAAGAAATGCCCAGAATAAGTGAATGATTCCTGGTCATGTTTCACCTCCTGATGGTTCTTTCATATTGGTGGTAATCTAGAGCTAGCAATAAGAACAATTTCTAAGAGCTACTCACATTCAGATGCTTTCCTATATTTAAAAAGAACATTATTTGAGTTATATTTATTTGTAAAACTGTAATAGACTACTAAAATCATGTCACCTCCAACCCTCCCAAGGCACAGCTACTAAAAACAATGCATGACAAATCAGCAATACCAAATAACTACTGCATTCTAAGAAGAAATGCCTGAAAAGAATTTTTGCATGGTACTCAGAATTATAAACTAGAGGATGGAAACATATGGCAGTTATATTAACAAAAAAGAAGGGTTTTGTCCTTGAAACATTACGATCTTTCTCACAAAAACAGTAACAATGACATACATACAGAACATATACATTCTTCTCTACAGCAATGTTAAACTCTTAACCACATCTAAAGAATATTGATGGGGCCTCTTCATCAGGGCAAACACACTAGGCTTACAGAATAGAGAAGCAAAATAAACTGAAATCAATGAATAAATTTTCTTTTTGGCTTTTCCTATTTCAGAGCATCATTGGCAGAGATTCAGACTGTGGTTACATAGGTTATGGCACCAGTCAAATAAAACCACAACTGATCAGTTTAATCAAAAGTCACAGTCAGATTGTTGTGGAAGGTCTTCTACAATCAAGGGTATAGACACAACCTCTAGGGGAAATTTTATTATCATAATACATGTCTGAGAAATTATGAGAAACAAGGACCTTAGCTCTAGAATAGTAGGGCGTGAGTTCAAGTTGTTCCTGTTACTACCTATGAAAATTTGGGAAAGTTAGTATCTTCTGTAGGCCTCTATTTTCTCATTTATAAAATGAAGTAGTTGACTCTGTAGTACCTTCCCACTTTGGATTTATATTTATATATGTCATATGTCTCCAAATCATTCAGGGAAGCACAAAGTCAATGGTAATCATAAACTTAAAAATGAATAATTCTTACTAGGAAAGCTAATGATTGAAAGCAAGAGGTGTAGATGCCATCTGTTGATTAGAAATCCTGCTTTGAGACCATGTGCACCTCTATTTATCATACCTTTACTTATCCCATTGTGGACAGAGGCAAGAGACAGTTGTGAAACATTCATTTAATAACTAATACTAATTAAAATTTAAAGAAGAAACAAAGTTATTGACAAAATGGTATGTTAAATTGGAGTTTCCATAAAGTACTTTCTTACTAAAAATACATTGGGTTGACAGCAAGAGAGCCAACTCTTTTCTGCCCCCAGCTAAAACACTTATATGGATCTGAAATTTCATCAGTGTGGGCATTCCATATGGCAAACCATCTACACCTGGCCATCTAGAGCAATTCAGTAAAATGTCTTCTTTAATCTTGACAAAGAACATTAGCCTAATAAAGGTAGTCTTCCTCAAAACCATAAGAACATCTCATTAAACACATTAAACATCTCATTAAACACACACATGGAAAGTTCGTAACTTTTCTGCTCTTTAATGACATAAAGTGGGGGCAGAGCCAAGATGGCAGAGTAGAAACAGCACTTCCAAGCACTCCAGCCCACACCACTTCAAAATCATGTAAAAGGGGACTCTGAACAACCTCTGGAGCTCCAGAACCCACAAAGCAACAGAGAGAAGCTAACCTCCCGCTGAGCACAGCCCAGCAGCCCAGCAGGGAAAATATGAGTGGGTTGCAGGCCATAGAGGACCTTAAGAAGGATTTTAAAAACCAAATAAGAGAAGTGGAGGAAAAATTGGGAAGAGAAATGAGAAGGATGCGGGAGAAGTATGAAATGGGAGTCAACAGCCTGACTGAGGAAAATAACACCTTAAAAAATAGACTAACTCAAATGGCAAAGGAGGCTCAAAAGGGCAATGAGGAGAAGAATGCCTTAAAAAGCCCAATTTGCCAGATGGCAAAAGAATCTTAAAAGCTCACTGAGGAGATTCATTCCTTCAGAGTTAGACTGGAGCAAATGGAAGCTAGTGACTTTATGAGAAATCAAGATGCTGTTAAACAGATCCAAACAAATGAAAGAATAGAAGGCAATGTGACATATCTCATGGGAAAAACCACTGATCTGGAAAATAGATCCAGGAGAGACAATTTAAAAATTATTGGACTACCTGAAAGCCATGATCAAAGAAAGAACCTAGGAATCATCCTTCAAGAAATTCTCAAGGAAAACTGCCCTGATGTTTTAGACCCAGAGGGGGAAATAGAGGTTGAAAGAATCCACAGATCACCTCCTGAAAAAGATCCTAAAAAGAAAACTCCCAGGAATATTATAGCCAGGCTCCAGTATTCCCAGATCAAGGAGAAAATACTACAAGCAGCTAGGAAGAAACAATTTCAATATTGTGGAAACACAATCAGAATAGCCCAGGACCTGGCAGCTTCTACACTGAGGAATCGAAGGGCGTGGAATATGATATTCCAGAGGGCAAAAGAACTGGGAATGAACCCAAGGGTCACCTACCCAGCAAAACTGAGTATTTTGTTTCAGGGGAAAATATGGTCATTCAGTGGTATAGAGGACTTTCAAGCATTCTTGAGGAAAAAACCAGAGTTGAATAGAAAATTTGACATCTAGACACAAGAAGCAAGAGATGCCTGAGAAGGTAATCAGGAAAAAGAAATCAAAAGGAACTTATCAAAGTTGACCTATTTACATTCCTACATGGAAAAAACAATCACTGTGACTGATGAAACTTTTCTCAGTATGAAAATAATGGAAGAAGGGTATATGGGCATATGAATACATATGTGAATGTGTGTATATATGCTTACAGGTATACATGGATAGAGGGCACAGGTTGAATTTGGTGGGAAGGGATGATACTTAAGGGGTGAAGCTAAGAGGTGAGAGAGGAAAGTGACAAGAGGAGATGGGGAGAGACAGGGTAGGGTAAACTATCTCATGTAGAAAAAGCAAGGGGAAGTGGTTGCAAGGGAGGGGGAGAATAGGAAGGCAAAAAAGGCAAAACCACATTCTCATTGAATTTGGTTCAGGGAGAGCATGACATACATACTAAATGGGATATCTCAACCTGCAGCAGAATAGGGGGAAGGGGGATGAGAGGAGGGATGATGGATGGGAGGGCATCCTTGGGGTGAGGGGAGGTTGGAAGTACCCACTATAGAAGAGGGACAGGATCATGTAGGTAATGGACCAGGTGGGGGGTGGGATGAGTGGGAGGGAATTATAAGCAGCCTTGTACAATATATCTACTATGGTAATGTTTTGCATAGCTAGACATGTACAACATATACTGAATTACTTATCTTCCCAGAAGGAATGGGTGACAAGGGAGGAAGGGAATGGATCTGAAATTCGAGGTCTTAAAATTAAATGTTTCAAATATATATAAATACTATTATTAATACTATTTTGCATGTAATTGGGAGATAAGATGTGCAGGCATTGGGGCACAGAGATTCACCTTGCCCTAATGGAAAAGTCGAAGGGGGTATGGGAGAAGATATGGGAGAGAGCAGATGTATGAGGGGGTATCCTGTGGGACTGCTCTTCTGGGGTGGTGAGTAGGGGAAAAATGGGGAAAAAATTATAACTCAAAATCTGGCGGAAATGAATGATGTAAACTAAATAAAGCATTTGGAGAAAAAAGATAACGTAAAATAGTGCAAGACAAATCTAGATTTGTGAGACCTATCTGGGGAAAATTGTCTGCTATTCAAATTGGTTTTAAGTTGTTTGTTTTTCTAAGTACTACTGAGGTTGCAGTTGATGTATATTATTTCACTGAAACTCTCCATTGGCCTCAAGATGACTGACTAGGGCTAGAAAAGTGGCAGGTGACCAAAAAATAGTGTAAGTGATTCTCATAAGGATCAAGCATATACTTTTTTTGATTGTACATCACTCCTTTATTAAAACTTATGAGGACCCAGGTGGCTGGACATAAGGTAGAAGGCAACTGGACACTGAGACACACTTCAACATGATATAGGGGCATTTCACTGCCACAAAACAGAGCGGGGCCTATAAAACACACAGTGACATGTACACATCCACCCCTTAGAAATAAAGGAACCCCCCCCTTCTCTGATGTGGCTTGAGATCTCTGAAGACTACCAAGAAGGGCAGTTTAATTTCAAAAGTCACTAATAACCAACTTATAAGAGTCGTTTGTGAAAGCAAATGTGACAAGTAAACAATAAGACATAATCTCAACCTCCCAGATCCAATTTTCTTGGATTAGGGAGGAAATAAGACTTTCATGATTTGTTAAATAACCCACTGAAGTTATAGGTAGCTTTCTACAACAGCCCGAGAGAGCTGCCCTACTCGCAGAACTGGTTTATAGGAATAACTGGACCAACTGCTTCTTTCAACTCCCCACATTGGTCACTTTTCACTATGTCCCCATCCCTAACCCCTAATCAGGTCCTTATTGAGCCAAACCACCCAGGAGGCATTTCTGACTAATGTGGTTGAGGGGAAGGGCAACAAGAGAGAAAAGAATTGGCCTGAAACAGGGAGAAAATGAGAAAAGGAGCCATCAGTCCCCTACCTACAGCTATGTGTTTCACTCCCTAAGGGGACTGTCAGTGTTTGGATGTGGTGGGACAGTGAGAAGGGAAAGACCTGGCTACTGCTGGCAGCCTGCTTTCACTTCCTGGCCTTGCCTTGGGCTGCCACAGTTTCCATGGCTTTGCGAAGGGTCTCTTCATCTCTGAGTTACTGCATGGGCTTGACGGGTTTCAGATTCTTGTCCAACTCATACATGATGGGAATGCCAGTGGGAAAATTCAGCTCCATGATTGCTTCTTCAGAAAGAGCCTAAAGATGTTTGACAATCCCCCAAAGACAACTGCCATGGGCTGCAATCGGAACACGTTTTCCTTCCTGGATCTGGGGGAAAATTTCCTCATCCAGAAGGGTAGAGGTAGGGCAATGGTGTCTTTAAGGCTCTCACAGACAGGCAGCTGATCCTCAGTCAGATCTCCATAGCTAAGGTTCTTGCTGCTGTTGCTGTAGATGGGGTGGTCGGGCTCCATGGGAGATGCGAGATGTCAGGATCATCGCCAGCTCTGCACCTGGGCCTCACCATGCTTAGCAGCTATCTCTGCTTTGTTGAGGCCTGTCAGACCTCCGTGGTGCTGCTCATTGAGGCACCAAGTCATTGCTACAGGCAACCACATCTGGTCAAAGGCATCCAGTACTGTCCAGAGGGTATGAATTGATCTCTTCTGGACAGAGGTGAAGCAGATATCAAACTCACGGCCTGCATCTACATCTCGCTGCGCTTGGCCGCTGTGCTTGGCCTCTCCTGCCAGGAGGGGTTCGGCTCGGGTCCGCATCATACCAGCCGCGGAAGAGGTTCTCCAGGTTCCAGGCGCTCTCTCCATGCCGAGTCAGCACCAGCTTGTAGGCGGCCAAGACGGAGTAGCAGCTCCAGGCAGCAGATATCGAGGTGACAACAGACAAAGGAGCTCACGGAGATTCAGGCTGAGCAAGGGGCCAAGCTGCTCCTCAATCCGGGCTCGGCCGGGCCCTCGCCCCGTCCCCCGCGCCTGCGCACTGAGGCTCTTTTCACGCTGGCCACCAGCAAGTGTGCATGCTCTTCCCTAAATCTTTCCGCTCTCACTGCTCAACTATTCTTTTTATTAATAATATGGTATTCTAACAAAGTAGAATTTAAAGATTTCTCATAACTTTTTGCATGTGTCCCATTCGATAGTTTGGTAAAGCTTATGGACCCTTCTCAGAAGAACTTGCATAAAATAAAATACACAGGATTACAAAAGGTATCAATCCTGTTGAAATAGTTATCAATTTTTTTTCTTTTTAAGTTAACAGACCCTAGGTTAAGAACCAATGAGGAATCTGGCTTTTAAACCTAAGCTTTATTCTCTGAAGTAATGGAATACTTCCCAAGTCAGGACAGCTATTTAAGATTAAAAGAAAAATAAAAGTAACGAGAGTATTATGCATAATTTAATAGTTAAAGAATCCATAATTCCATTTATGAGGAATTTTCTTCATGGATATTGATTACCACTTCTCCAGGCCTTGTGTTCCCGTATGATTTGTCGTGAATCACTAGCCTAGTATTTGCAAAAATCAGGATGAACTAATGTATTAGAGCTTTTCAAGCTGTTTGTTTGTTTTGGAATCCTGAGTATATCAATGCAGCACAAGTTAATCCTTGTGTGATTTTTCATTATCACTTCATGACCAGTCAAATCCTTCTCTGATCCTACATGACCTTGATGTGGTATATGACACTTTCCCAACTCACCTATGAATTCTATCTAGTTTCAGAGATTAGCCTAAGGCTCACAAGTGAATTACCTGTCTGTGGTCATACAGCTAGTATCATAAACAGGATTATAACTCAGTCTTCTCATTTTCAAATCCAGCATTTATATACTCTGCTACTCCACTAAAAGGTTAAACAGGAATTAAATTTACTATGTTTTACGAGAGTACAAAGATGGCTATGAGAAAGAAGCAGAAACGGAGTAGTACTAATGGATAGAAAGGTAATCTGAGTATCACAGTTAGACCAAAATGTGGCTATGGATGGACTATATAGGCAGGTTTCAAAGAGAGCAGAAACTTGGAACAAGGGAAAGAATGGCAACCAATGGCTAAGAGGTATGGTAGTACTCACGGATATTAAACCTTTGCTTGTTACTTCCCCATTTAATCAACTCCAGTGTCTCTTTATCACCTCCAGGATTAAATTTAAAAATCTCTTTGGCATTCAAAACCCTTCACAACTTTTTCCCCTCCTACTTGTCCAGGTTTCTTACTCTTACCCCTACCTCACCCCTCTTATACTCAATGATTCTGTGAAACCGGCCTTCTTGTTTTTCTTCCAAGACAGTTCATTTCCTACCTTCAGGTGTTTTCACCAGATTTTCCTCATGCCTAGAATTCTCTTTCTCCTCATGTTCTTCTCATAACTACCTTGCCTTTATTAAAGTCCCTGCTTAAAGCTCATTTTCTACAAGAAGCCTTCCCTAAGCATCCTTAAGATTATCTTTCTTCTGTGGATTGTCTACCATATGTCCTATATATATCTTGTTTGCACATACTTGTTTTTAAGTTGTCTTCTCCAGAAACCAGGGTCTATTTTGTTTTTCCTTTCTTTGTATGCATAATGCTTAGTACTGTGCCTTGGACATAGTAGTTGCTTAATACACGCTTGATTGACTCTATTTCCCTGTTAGCAAGCATGAACCTCAAGCATAGCTTACTGTCTGTATTGCTTTATCTTTCCACCTTTCCCAGATACTTTAGATATTTGGGGATAACTCTACCTCTAATTGGGTCAATTCTTGGCCATGGTGACCATTTTTTGAGGGAATGCTAGTCATGGTACTCATTTTATTCCCAGTTCAAGTTATTGTCTGGACTGCTATACAACTCCACCAGCTACTGTGCTCTGTATGCTCATTTATTTCCCAGGTCCCTTTTATGATTTGTCTTTCTTCTATTGGAATGTAATCTCTCTTGAGAGTTGAGGCTATCTTGTTTGTTCTATTTATCTCTCTATCTCCTATCTATCTTGGCAGGTCTCAAAAAAACTTAGTTGTAGCAGAAAAGAGAATGACAAACCACAGCTACAAGATCTTCTCAATCCCTATCTAGCTATTTAATCTATCTTTCATCTATCTAAATAAATAGGAACTGACAGATTACACAAGTAACAGTGATTTTAGAACTGTCTGTCAATTAAGAGTGAGATTTCCTAGACTGAACAAAATTTAAGGAAAAAAAATTCAGACAAGGAAAATCATAGGTCATTGGTTTTTATTTGGCACTTTCAAAATCCAGGCTTCAGTAAATCACCAACCACCATGCTTCACTTTACTTTCTACTCTCCAGATATCTTCTCACCAGTTATGTTGACACCCTAAAAAAACTTCTACCCTGGGACTTTGCAGTCCTGATTGATGTCTGCCTTTTTCAGAACATTGTGAGTAAAATTGTACTTCACTCCCTGCTTTCTGTCTATGGCCTCCTTGCCAAATGCCTTGCTACCTTGTGGGTGCACTTTTGTCCTACTCATTCTCCTCTTCCCTTCTTCCCCAGTTTTGAATCCATGAACTATAAACAAATTGACTCTGCCATTGCTCTTTAATGGAATGTGTCAACCTATTCACTTTAATCCTACTTTCTATCCCTGCAACTTGTCTGAGGAAAGCAACCCTCTTTGGAAACTACTTCCCTTAATCTGATGTCTCCTTCATTAGAATGTAAGTTCCCTGAGGGCAGGGGTCTTTTTACTTTTATATTTTTATACTTAGTACATAATAAGGGCTTAATAAATGTTTATTTTTTAAAATCAGTCTGAAAGAAAGAATTCATTAGGTTTTGTCGTATTCTGCTGATCTTTGATCTACTTCACCTTTTTATCCCAAACCATATTTTCCAAGGTAGTTTTTACTTACAGTAATGACTTTTTCATTGAAATAACTGAAAATTAGAACACTATCTTAATAAGAAATGTCTTGTTAAGTTGTTCATAGAATTTATTTATTAATTCATTCTCTGTGATACTTGGCATTGCATATACCATAGCTTTTCTTGGTGGTCTGTTTGTCTGTGCCCATTGTTAGTACTACAATATGAGATGACCCGTGAAAAGATGAACTTCATGACCCTTTGGAAACAGGGACAATAATTCTGCTAAATCTTGCATTAGTTTTTGCAAAAAGAATTTGTGAGCCATTCATGTACTCTCTTTAGCTCCAAAATTTTTATATGCCTGCTTTTATTTATTTGTGGAGAGACTGAGATTTATTCTTTTACTAGTGTGTTGACACTTTAGTTGTTAAATATCTAACATTAAGAATCCCAAGAGGGGGGTGGAGCCAAGATGGCAGAGTAGAAACAGCTCATCCAAGCCACTCTGCCCCCAGACTCCCCCCAAACTATGTAAAAGGGGACTCTGAACAACTTCTGGAGCCCCAGCACCCACAGAATGACACATAGAAGCTAACCTCCTGCTGAGGACAGCCCAGCAGCCCTGCAGGAAGGACCAGCTCAGCACTCTGGGAGACGGCAGCACGCAGCATGCAGAGCGTGGGGAGCCAAGCCGAGCAGAGCCCAGGTCCCTGTGAGCCCCAGGGCGGCAGGGCCAGCAGCCGGTTGGAGAGACCCTAGAACACCAGCAGCTGTGGTGACTCCAGAATTATCAACATAGACATGCCTAGGACAAAGTAAGAGGTTAGTGTCCTTTGGATTTTGGGACCAGTATTTGGGGAATGCGTCGGCTTCCTCCCCTGAGGGCTAGAAGCCACTGAGGAGACATGCCATTTTGTAGTTTTCAGAGGCAGCTCCAGCTCCTGGCCTGCGATTATTGTAGGGAGATCCAGAGATCAGTCTTGGGGGGTAATCGCTCTTGCTTTAACCTCCCTGGATCTGGATTGTGATCTAGGGTGGAAGTTGTGGGTGGGTTTACAGCTTGCCAGAAACGGAAGTTGCCCCCCACACGTTCGGGACGAAAATTCCTCTATCAGGCCTTAAAGCCATAGTGTGGCAACAAGCCCAAAAGTCAAGCAATTAAGTGGCAACATGCCAAGGCAAAGGAAACAGAAAAATGCAACCCTAGACTCCTATTTTGGGGGCATAGAGCGGGAAAAGGACTGTGAGGTCAGAAGTCCTGCTCCAAAAGCCCCAGGGGAAAACATGAGCGGGTTGCAGGCCATAGAGGACCTTAAGAAGGACTTTAAAAATCAAATAAGAGAAGTGGAGGAAAAATTCGAAAGAGAAATGAGAAGGATGCAGGAAAAATATGAAATGAGGGTCAACAGCCTGACTGAGGAAACCAACACCTTAAAAAATAGACTAACTCAAATGGCAAAGGAGGCCCAAAAGGGCAATGAGGAGAAGAATGCCTTAAAAAGTCGAATTTGCCAGATGGAAAAGGAATCTCAAAAGCTCACTGAGGAGATTCATTCCTTCAGAGTTAGACTGGAGTAAATGGAAGCTAATGACTTTATGAGAAATCAAGATGCTGTTAAGCAGATCCAAACAAATGAAAGATTAGAAGGCAATGTGAAATATCTCATGGGAAAAACCACTGACCTGGAAAATAGATCCAGGAGAGACAATTTAAAGATTATTGGACTACCTGAAAGCCATGATCAAAGAAAGAACCTAGAAATCACCCTTCAAGAAATTCTCAAGGAAAACTGACCTGATGTTTTAGATCCAGAGGGCAAAATAGAGGTTGAAAGAATCCACCGATCACCTCCTGAAAAAGATCCCCAAAAGAAAACTCCCAGGAATATTATAGCCAGGTTCCAGAATCCCCAGATCAAGGAGAAATACTACAAGCAGCCAGGAAGAAACAATTTCAATATTGTGGAAACACAATCAGAATAGCCCAGGACCTGGCAGCTTCTACACTGAGGGATCGAAGGGCATGGAATATGATATTCCAGAGGGCAAAAGAGCTGGGAATGAACCCAAGGGTCACCTAACCAGCAAAACTGAGTATTTTGTTTCAGGGGAAAATATGGTCATTCAGTGGTATAGAGGACTTTCAAGCATTCTTGAGGAAAAAACCATAATTGAATAGAAAATTTGACATCCAGACACAAGAAGCAAGAGATGCCTGAGAAAGCAATCAGGGAAAAGAAATCAAAAGGAACTTATCAAAGTTGAACTATTTACATTCCTATATGGAAAAGCAATAACTGTGACTGATGATATCTTTCTCACTATGAAAATAATGGAAGAAGGGGGTGTGGTCATATGAATACATATGTAAATGTGTGTATATGGTTACAGTTATATATGGATAGAGGGCATAGGTTGAATTTGTTGGGAAGGGAGAATACTCAAGGGATGAAATTATGAGGTGAAAGAGGAAAGTGGCAAGAGGAGATGGGGAGAGACAGGGTAGGGTAAACTATCTCATGTAGAAGAAGCAAGGGAAAGTGGTTGCAAGGGAGGGGGAGAATAGGAAGGCAAAAAGGCAAAACTACATTCTCATTGAATTTGGTTCAGGGAGAGAATGACATATATACTAAATGGGATATCTCAACCTGAAGCAGAATAGGGGGAAGGGGGATGAGAGGAGGGATGATGGATGGGAGGGCATCCTTGGGGGGAGGGGAGGTTGGAAGTACCCACTATAGAAGAGGGACAGGATCATGTAGGGAATGGACCAGGTGGGGGGTGGGATGAGTGGGAGGGAATTATAAGCATCCTTGTACAATATATCTACTATGGTAATGTTTTGCATAGCTAGACATGCACAACATATACTGAATTACTTATATTCCCAGAGGGAATGGGTGACAAGGGAGGAAGGTAATGGATCTGAAATTCGAGGTCTTAACATTAAATGTTTGAAATATATATAAATACTATTATTAATACTCTTTTGCTTGTAATTGGGAGATAAGATGTGCAGGCATTGGGACACAAAGATTCACCTTCCTCTAATGGAAAAGTTGAAGGGGGTATGGGAGAAGGTATGAGAGAGAGCAGATTGGAGGAAATGATATCTTTCGGGACTGCTATTCTGGGAGGGTGGGTAGCAGAAAAATGGTGGGGGGGAATGATTGTAACTCAAAATCTGGTGGAAATGAATGATGTAAAACAGAAGTTAATAAAGCATTTGTTTAAAAAAATGAAAAGAATCCCAAGAGATAAATTATAGTTTGACGGACTCCCCAAACAATGATTTTTTTTTACTTTCTGTCCCTTTTCTGCCACTCTATCACCATCATTTTAGAGACAAAAAGAGCTTTGCAAGAATAAGGGAAATCAGGTATTATTGTCTTTTAAAAGATCACTGTAAACCCCCCAAAATAATCTATTTGATGGAAAAAAATAATCATTTCTGGAGTTAAACCTCATTCACTTACCTAGTCTTCATACAGCAAACAGATACTCACCATATCTATATTTAAAAACTTTCTAGTTTATATCCTTCTAGAGCTACTATTGCTTGACTTGCATAGCTATTGGTATCCCAATTGCCTCCAACCCAAGATGAGAAATCAAGAGTCTAACCTAACATCTTCTTTTCTCTGCCATAACGAAATCATACTTTCCTCTTATTTTTTTTTTCTGGTTGTACTTAGGAAATCTTTTATTTCTTTGTGTGGTCTCTCAATTCTTTCGTGCCCATTAATGCCTTCCTTTAAAGGTTTTCTTCCATGTGCTCTGCCTATATTTTGCATAAACATGTTACTTGTATATAGTCTGCCATTAGAATTTAAAGTTATTAAAGGAAGGAACCATGCTTTTGCATTTCTTTGTATCCTCCTTGCCTAGTACAATATAAGTGCTTAATTAATACTAAGTTGCTCAAAACAAATGTTTCTCTGGTGATATTATAAGGCTATAAACCATGAAATGACACAATCTAATGAGAATATAATGGGCATATTATAATCTATTTATAGCTAAAATTATTAATATAATCCAAACTATAAACCTCTCCAATGGAAAGAAAAAAAACTCAAGGTAGTTGAAAGTAGATTGCAATTATAATTGCATTATACAATGTAGACATTAGGTGAAAAATGAAAGTTGGCTAGTCAGGTAACAAGAATAAAAAAAAATAGGCAGAGAGCTATATTCATATATATTTTTATCTCTCAAATACTAGGTCCCCAATGGAGGATTTAGGAGGAAACATGGTCAGGAATTAAATCAGATGAGATTTATTGGCTTTGTAATTTGTAATAATGGAAAGAATATTCCTAGGGATGGAAACACAGATCTACCAAAATACCAAAGAACTTAAATAATATGTGTATATGTTGACTTGTCAATAGTTTCTGAAATCACTAATCCTTTCATTTGTTTTATTTTTAAAATTTCCTGCTATATTGCATAAAAAGGTATGGGAGAAATTCTGTTTTATGGAAAGCCTGTAAGTAAAAATACAAACCTTCCAGGAATATCAAATGTGCCATGTTATATTTGAAAATATGCCTAGACACCCCCCTCCCAAAATAAAGTGTTTGATAAGACATTTTGCTATTAATAATTATGTACATGGAATTTACACCTTTAAAAGGAGTTATTATAGAATTAATTTATAAATAAAACATATTTTTAAAAAATGATCATACAGTATTGGTCTATACTGGTGAATTACATTTTATTAATATAAATTTAAACTGTGATTTTCAGCTTTAATTTCTGTATGGAGAACTATCTGTTGTTGTTCAGTTGTTTCAGTCATTTCTAACTCTTCATGACACCATTTGGGTTTTTCTTGGCCAAGATATTAGAGTGGCTTGCCATTTCTTTCTCAAGTTCATTTTACAGATGAGGAACTGAGGCAAACAGGATTCAGTGACTTGCCCAGGATCACACAGCTAGTAAGAGTCTGAGGCTGGATCTGAAACCAGGTCCTTCTGACTCCAGGGCCAGCACCCTATACACTGTGCCAACTAGCTGTGCCTACAAACAAAAACCAAAAAACTATGAAGTACTCTTTAGTGCTTAACGAAGAACAGTAAAGACATTTTGTGATTAACTATCTACATTTCTTTCTACGAATAATGAAATCCAAAGCAAAATGGTTGCAGGGAAAACAACCTAACTGATGATGCTTATTATTGCATCTGGTAGAAATGATGTCGGTCTGAGACACTGGCATTCTCATTTCACCCAAGCCAACACATGTCTGGCTTATTGTAACTAAAAGGTAAAAGTCTTTTCAAAGAAAACCTTAGTAAATTATTTTATTCATTGAGACAGTAATAAATATTTGAATGGTTCTGCAGAAAATATTTTGTAGGATCATCAATCACAAAGTGACTGCATATAATGTGGAGAAAATGATGAGGCAGTATGGAAAAGTAGAGAGAAATAGAGAGAAAACTGAGGCTGTCTGAACTGGGTTTAAATTATACCTCAGAATTTGGGCAAGTCATTTCCCCATTCCACATCTCTTCAATAAATTTAGAAGGGTATATGAACTTGACGAATTTGACATCCCTTCCAGCTCTAAAGCCTTAATTCTATATAACAATAGGTCTCATTTGACTAATTAACTTTATTTTTATCACTCCTAGATTCTTTTTTAAAAAAGTTATAAAACAGATACACAATAGCTTAAAAAACAATTAGATGGAGAAGTAACAGAAAATGTGACTACCTCTAATGATAGTACTTGCACTGACTTGCATATAGTAGGTGGTTAATAAGTGAATATTGAATTGCATCTATTTCTTTTAGTTCTTTGCTTCCTACTAGTAATAATCTGCCACAGTAACTATTTGGATTTAGAAGGAAAATGCTCAAATTCCATAAATATGGGAAAGCAAGTGACAGCAAAGCATCCAGCTTCCCACCCCGACCCCCACTCAAGAAAATTTTAAAATGCTTTTTAGAAATAATATAATTTCAAAACTGGCCTAGGCCAGAAGGGGTTCAATAAAAGAGTCTAAATATAGAAGAGCATTTCAGAAAAGAAAAAGACAGACAAATAAGGAAGTAAGTGACAACAAAAATATAAACCTCCAACATAATTATCAAATCTATGGATTAAGAGATATGGAGAGAAATCACCAGACAAAAATAACAAATTAACTTCAACACTAGTCCAAAAATTGGAATTGCTTCCAGACAAAATAAATGTGTTTAAAGTATCCAAAATCTGAACTAATGATCTTGAAGATTCATAACCTAGATCCATTTAATATTGGTAAAGCATGATCTGTCTTCAGCAATATTGGAAGACAAATAAAAGACAAAACAACAACAAACATGTAGTTTTATATTCCAGTGTCTCACCAATCTTTCTATCTCCCTTTATAGAGATTTCTGGGCTCCTCAGATTCCCACAGAGATGAAAGATGATGCAGAAGTATTAGTTACATTCCCATATACAGAAAGGATTATCACAGAAAAGTCCCATTACAACCTAGAAGAATTCTTAGGAGTTGCTTAGGGTGCAAAGATTTAAACAACTTAGTCAGGTTCACAAAGCCAGTTAGTCATCAAAGTTGGAATTTCAACCCAGGACTTCCTGATTTAAAGCTTAAAACTTTATACACTAAGTCATACTATCAAACAATTAAGCAAACTCACATACTCAAAAAAGCTTAAGAAGTTTTTTGTTTGTTTTTAATATCACCATGTTAAGGGGGGGAATGATAGAGAAATAGAGACTGATAGAGAAACATGTCAGAAATATTTAATATTTGGAAATGAATTTACTAATGTATATATGTGTGACATCATACAATCATTTGAATAACTAATGAAAAAAACTTTTAATAGAAACAAAAGAAAAATAAGCTAAAAAAGAGAGAGATGTTAAGTGTTCACAGTTAGGTCTACCACCTTTGGTAAAAATATAAATATTTTCTAAATTTACCATTAGCTATGAAGAATTAAAAAAAATATATGATAGCTTAGATATTACCTAGTAGAGAAAAGAAATCAAAATCAAAAGAACAGCACGTGATTAATTAGGTACTTAAAGACAGTAACAAATTAATATACTTTGGTTATATCATAGTTAAAGAGCTCATATTGGATCATACAACAATGTGGGCACTTCTACTCTGAAGTCAGTAAACACACTTTTCAAGTGGAATTAACCTCCAATGGTAAGTCACCCGATGCTCATGTAGTAGTAAAATTGCAGTTTTGGACAGTCCATTAGTAGTTGTTGCTGTTATATCATTCACCAACCTTGAAACTAATACTGAACTCCAGCAAAGGGCAATGATCATAACTGTGGAATTACAGAACTAAACAATTTTAGATCCTGAAGTGTCCATAAAATCACCTAATCTTAACTCCTTATTTCAAAAATGACAATATTGAGACCCAGAAGTGCAAAGTAACTTCATCTAATTCACACAGCTAGATAATGACAGAGCACAAACCTAAACCTGTCAGTTCTTGCTCTCAAGAGGATGGAGCTTAAGCACAATGGTGATTAGGAGCAATCAATCCTAGAGGGAAAGGAGATGCCTATGGGAGAAAGGGTATGGTCTAAGCAGGGAGCTGAAAGGGTAAACAATGTCACAACACAGTTGACAACAGGAAGTTTTAACTGGCAGGGGTGTTTAGGAAAGGTTTTGTAGAGATGGCAGAATATAGGGGCAATTTAAAAAGATGAGGATAGGAACTCAATATATGAAAAAGGAGATGTATTGGAAACAAACTGATAAAAGTATGGAGGCTAAAAAGTGATAGTATGAACAAGGAATAGGATGTCCTTGTTTGATTAATGGAAATGATGTTTCAAAGGGACTCACACGAGGTATTGTAGGGGCAAAAATGGAGGGTGGGGCTGGACTGTTCAAGATCCAAATACCAAGCAAAGGAGCCTGAACTTGACTAGGTAGGAATCTACTGAAGATTACTAAGCAAAAAAGTGACATAACCAATGCATGCTCTTTGACGTTTTGCTGGCAGAAACTGAAGTCAGTTCAATAACTTAAGGTAGATAATACATATCATCAGATAATAGACACTGGAACTGGAAGAGATTTTAAGATTCCTTTAATCCAATCTCCTAATCTTATAGGTGAGACAGCTAAAACATAAAATAGCTTAAGAGCCTTACCTATAATAAAAATAGTCAATGCCAAAGCTCTACCAACTAGAAATATCCTAACTCTAAATCTATTCCTCTTTCTTCTATGTCACAAGATTTCTTTAACTGAGAGAACACCAAAATTCACGCCTTATTAGACTGGCCCTGTTGGTGGAAGACCACTCAACTGATTATTCTTTTCAAATAAGAACTGGAGTTATTTTTTTTCCTTTTTAACAAGAGCTATGATTAGGGAGAAGTCCTAATAAATCAGTATAATTTCTAATAGTTGCCTCCAGCACTAAGAGGTTAAATGACTTACTCAAGGTCAAACCACTAGTTTGAAGTAGGAGCTGAATCCCTTGTCTTCCTTTCTTTGAAGAAAGATCTCTACTCTTATATCTTAAAAAACAACATTACTACCTAAATACAAATAATCAGATAAAATATATACCAACATTGCAACTAGACTTTTCCATTACCCCCATGTCATATGCCAAATAAGTTTGCTAAATAGGTACCTTTCTAATACTTAATTTGCTGTTTCTTCTTATACTATACTGAATTTCCAATATTAATCTTAAATGTGTTATGGAAGCAGTTACTTAAAATTTCAATTAACTATATAATGTTAGTGCAGTTTGACTCTTATGATAATGCTATTTACAGGATGGAGGGGAAGTATCTAATTATTACAGAATATAAATGACAATTTTCATTTCAGAATGAACACATTTGTTTTCTTAACTAACATATTTTGGCATATAATATGTTACATTCCATAACAAAACATTTTGACTTGGGAGGCAAATTGCCTCTTCTGATTACCCATTTATTTCACCAAGAAATATATCATACATCTAGTTATCAGAAATTCAGTCAAGTCCACATTAAGACTATTAACATCTTTTCTGAACTGCACCTACAAGTAACAATTTGTATACTTTCCTATTACTCAACTTGCATATATAATAATAATAGATCTTTTGCTATTGTTGAAAAATGATAGCAAGCTAGGCAAGTCTAAGTCGAAATAAATTAAATTTGAAAACTAGTAACCACGTTCTACTGACCAACAGGGTAAAGAGAACTTTGGGGAAAATAAGTATGTGGAATTGAGAATGTTATCAGCATGACAATTCCTATGTTCAAATCATTTTTTTAGACTGCTGGATAGGCCCAGTAGAAAGGAATTATAAAACAATATTTTTTTCTTTCAAAACGATTTAGTCTTAGTCGTCAACAAATTAGCAGTTAAAGACCTATGCAAGGTGAATTAGATGTTTGCTCCTTAGAGAGAGTGAAAATTTGTTCATAGAATTCCCACTAGCTTCCAAAGCAAAAGTCATTGTTGGATTCCTAAGTGACTCTGTTCCAGAGTTCAGGTGCAATTGTTGTCATAACAAGAACAACTTGTCCTCATTACCATTGCCTAATTATTTTATGCTAATATAGTTTTGAAAACATTCCATCTGTTGCCACAGTTTTGCTTTGGTACCCAAGTTATTTACTTGGGTAGAGTTCAAAAGGTAACTGTACCTCCTTATACTCAGACAAAGAGGCAGCCAGCAAAACTACCTGATGTAGTCAATGGAAAGCAGTCATAGTGGAATGAGTAACAACTTCAGTTATCATTTTGATTATCAAATATCTGCTAAGCACATATAGACAAGAAGGTTCCATTCATATCATACTATCTTTAGTGCCTGCAACCTAACAGTTTACTATTCAAAGAAGGAATTTTTAGCCTTAAATCTTACCCTCTTTAAAAAATGATAGATTTATCTCAATATAATTGGTTTCCTTTGTAATTTAATTTTATGAATGTAAAATATTTTATAAGAAGTTTATTAGTTGCACTAAATCCCCAAAGTACTATGATAAAAATAAATGTAATCTAAAGCAATCCATCACAAACAGATTCTTCACAATCTCATACTCCCTGAATGGGATTCCTCAATTAATATACAGATAGAAAATAAACTTTTTTCTTTTTTTCCAAAAGAAAATTTTTTTTTGCTTTTTGTAGGGCAGTTGGGGTTAAGCAACTTGCCCAAGGTCACACAGATAGTTTTTGTGTTAAGTGTCTGAGGCCACATTTGAACTCAGGTCCTCCTGACTCCAGGGCCAGTGCTCAAATAAATTTTTAAAAGAGGGATATACAAGTCTTTCAGAGGGAACACATATATAAATAATAAAATGATAAAATAAACTTTGAATAGCTCAAAGAGAAATATACTAAAATACAATGCAAAGAGTTACCATATAAGAGAGGGTAACTTTCCCATGTCTAGTCTACTTGGATAGGGAAAGATCATAAAGCAGGTGGGATTGCAGATATCTTTGAAGGAGATAATAAAGAGTATATAGTAGGAACAGCATTCCTTTTACATCAAGGAATATATGAAAAAATAGATGTTCTTGAACGATTTTATGTTAAGTTGGGTTGAATGAATCAAGTGTAGTCTATATATACAATGGCTTAAAATTATAAATCTATTTCCCTGGATATTTGCGTAGTTTCTCTAGTAAATGTGGAAGTAATTTAGAACCATAAGTTTAGAGGCAGAAGGGAATACAGAAATTATTTAATCCAATATGCTTATTTCATAGGCATAGATATAAAGATAGGGAAAATAATAATTTAAATAAGGTCACACAGGTGATTAATAAAAAGTAAGGCCTTGAACCCCTAATTATCAACCTATTGCCTGATTCAATCAGCACCATTTATTTTCTCTGTGCTAGTAATGATGTTAAGCATTGAAGATAACAAAGAAATGTAAAAAAACAAACAAATAAAAACATGTAAAAAATAAACCAGCTACACATTTCATTAACTCATGGAGTTTAAATTCTATTGGTTTAATTTTAATCCAAAAATCTTTTGCAGAAATAGTGTGATACCATACCTATTTTTAAAAATACTAGTTAAGGCAATTTAAAATATTATTTTAATAACAGCCATGAAAATTGTCACTTTCTCTACCAGAATAGTTCTTCAATGATTAACTTGAAGGGATTCAACCTGTCAGCTTTGGCATGAAAACATACTTACTAATCAGAAAAGCAACTATTTAGCAATTAAGTCTAATTGCTGATTATTAAAGGCCTGAAGGTATATAATCAGAAGTCATGTTTCTTGTGGATTCTGACTTTTTTTTAATGGCTAGGTTCATCATTATGGATATATATATATATATATATATATATATATATATATATATATATGTGTGTGTGTGTGTGTGTGTGTGTGTGTGTGTATGCAGGTATATGCATTATGAATATACTTGTGATTCTAATTGTGCAAATGCTTAAGGAAGGAAGAGACCATTTAGGGAGAGGCTGTCCATTACAACTGCAAATTATGGCCACTCATTTTATGTTGCTTAGTTGACATTCATATCTTCAGCATTCTCTCTGGATTCCAAATTTTACTATTTAATACATGTAATAAAACTGAAGATCCTGAGCAGTTATGCTGACATGGACAAATTAAAAAAAAATAGCTACGTACAAACTATTATTTGAGGTGCTGAGTATATAAAGACAAAAATGAAAAAAAAAGATTCTGACAAAAAATTTACAAGTTATTAATAATTAATGGCCAAACAAACTATTGTGTCTTTGAAAATAATGTAAAATTCATGTTTTAGTTCCAACATTGAACTAGTATTGGCATATGTAATTAAAATATGATAAATTATAAGGAATGTGTTCATATTTTTTCCACAATTTTGGATGTTCTTTTTCAAATAAAAGTAGACAAAGTTTTGATTGTTATTAACCAATCTTTCTTAAAAACACCACAACTCATTGAATTTCTCTGAAGCAGAAAAATCACACTCCTTTCCAATATTTAATAATAATTTAGGTAAAATTCCATAAAAAATGAGTAGTAAATGAGTTGTAAAGCCAAGCACAAGAAGCTTTCCAGAGGACTCTTGCTGTTAACAGCTTTAAAGTTCTAATCACATAGTATAGTGAACTCTCTATTCAGCAATAAAATAAAGCAAACCATTCACAGAAACCAAAGTATAGCATTCACAATGTTATAACATAACAACTTATCACTAAAGTGGCCACATAGTTTACACTAAAGTGGCTACATAGTTTTAAACAAAAGATATCATTCAGTAAGTCCTTAACTCAATCATCATCAAGGAGCAAGCCTCCTTAAAGGACACAAAGTACAAAGGTCAAAATTCTTCACCGCTAGGTCATATTGTCTTAATCTCTCAGTAAAAAAGTTTTCTTTCTTCTTGATTGGAGATTCATTTCCAATCATCATTAAGAGATACAAGATACAGAGTACAAAGTTCTCCCACCCCTAGGCCACAGTAAATCATGATCTTCTCAGTCAGCACTAAGTACCCAAGGAGAGTTCTTCTCATCTTGTCTCAAGACTGGCTCTCAGATTCCATGATTCCTCTTCCATGGTCCCAGCTTTTGCCTGAATTTACCCAACTGTCACTTGGATTCAAAGGTATGCAGCTCTTAGCAACTTGTCCAGCTCCCTGTCCAGTTCCTCATTCAGTTACCATTCCATATTGAAGCTCACAGTATCTAGTTGACCTCAAGTCCTTCACAGTTTCTGTTTCTGGGAGGACAAAGCTTAACAGAGCCAAAACAACATTCATGCACATTGCTGGCACCATCATCAATTCACTATCTGCCTGTGAAATCAACACAGACCCACCAACAAGGTCTGAGAACTCAACACACATCATCAGTATGGTACCAGGACCTCTGAAACCCTCCTCCAGGACTTCCATAAACAGACAATGAGAAAATCCTCTTTCAGGGCTTCCAGCAAGGTCCCAGGGCTTCTGTACAAAGTATTACAAAAACAAATCAACCCAGACAAACAGAGTGCTGCCACCACAAGTGTTCCCTTCTCAGTTCTACTTTTTCTCAGCTTGTGCTTCTCCTTATACATGGTTATTAGCTCCTCCCTGTTCTGCTCCTTCCTGTTATATCAGCAAGTTCCTCCCACTATGGGTTTCACAAGTTCTCTTTCTTAACAAAGACTTGATATAATTATGGGAAAGGCTCAAAAGAAACTTGAACTCTAACAAGGTGCTAAGTACTTCTTTGCTTGCCATTACATTATGTCAAGAAAATGTGAGTAGTTGGTTTATATTTTAACCATGTTTTACTTACATATTATCCATTATAAGGTATACTGCAAAGAATCTATCTAGGAAGTTAGTCTTGAAGGGTTATGTTTGGCAAAAAAAGATAAAGTGATTGAGACCAAGAGATTTTGCCTCTGTCTCTGAAGCCATGAAAGAAGAGACAAAATACCTTCCAATGTCACCTTTTCATTATTGACCACACAATACTAAAGAACCAGCAGAGACAAGGAGCCCCAGAAATATCGGAAGGAAAAAAAAGAAAAAAACTGGATAACATATTAAAAAATGTTCAAACTTTTAGTCTGTGAAAATATTCTATACTATGAAAGAAACCTATGATACTGTGACATATGAAAAGGCAGGTGTTTACTATTTCTTCCAAGAATAGGAGTTATTATTGAAACATAAAGACAGTAAGCATAAAATGTATATAAAGGTATGAGGAAAGAAGATATAGACAAAGGGGTAAAAGAAAAAAAAAGTCTAGAATTGGCAGTATTTACAGAGGTGGGAAAGAGTTTTTATGTGGTCAACTTAACCAAGAGAAAAAAAAAATCAAGAGTAGACTACTATGGCTGCCAAGACTAGAAGAAAGGAACACTAACTAATATTTGAATAGGTAGAAATGTAAATGGGGAAAAAGTGACACAGAGTATTACTTTTGTAGATGAGAAATGACAATGTTAACTGTAAATGAGAACAGAAAATATTTAAAGTCAAAATGAGGTTAATTTTCCAGCAGATGCAGAGAAAAGGGAATTCATGTAAAACATTTTATATGAGGAAAATTCTTCTCTGTTCATGTTTTCCTAATTTGTATACTTGTCTCAACACCAGATCAGATCTGGAGAGGGTGGAATTCTATATGGGCATATATCATAGAGAAGGAAGTATAGTGCAGAATGCATAACCTCCAATGTAAAACTGCATAGAGGGGGCCGGCTAGGTGGCGCAGTGAATAGAGCGCCGGCCCTGGAGTCAGAAGGACCTGAGTTCAGAGCCAGCCTCAGACACTTAATCCACACAAACAAAAACCTAGCCATGTAACCTTGGGCAAGTTACTTAACCCCTATTGCCCTAAAGAGGCGGCTAGGTGGCGCAGTGAGTAAGAGCACTGGCCTCGGAGTTGGGATGACCCGAGATCAGATCCGGCCTCAGAAAATGAGCACCCACGCATAAATAATGACTAGCCATCTAACCTTGAGCAAGTTACTTAACCCCAATTGCTTTAAAAAAAAAAAACTGCATAGAGGGACAGTGAAGCAGGAAGGACAAAACTGAATGATAGCAAATGTGTTTGTATTTCTATACACTGATTCTCTATAGACAGAAGAAGGGCAGGGAACAAGCATTTACATAGTACCTATTATGTGCTAGGCCCTATTCTAAGTAATTTAGGAATACTATCTCCTTAGGGCGGCTAGGTGGCACAGTGAGTAGAGCGGCGGCCCTGGAGTCAGAAAGACCTGAGTTCAGATCCGGCCTCAGACACTTAATACACACAAACAAAAACCTAGCTGTGTAACCTTGGGCAAGTTACTTAACCCCAATTGCCCTCCAAAAAGCAAAAAAAAAAAATACTATCTCCTTTGATCCTCACAGCAACCCTGCTAGGTAGCTGCTGTGCAATCATCTCCATTTTATAGTTGAGAAAAATGAGCCACAGAGAGCTTAAGCCCAACATCATACAAGTAGTCAGTATCTGAGGTTGAAATTAAACTCAGGTCTGACTCTAGGTTCCACACTTTATCCACTATATCACCTGGCTAAAAAAGCCTGTTTGGTCAGTCTAACAACAAATACTAATTAAACAATTATGTGGCTGCTTCTGTGCTAAGTGCTTAGAATTCCAAGAAAGACCATAATAAAAATAACAAGAAAAGATAAGACATCAATACAGTGCTTTCAGGAGTATATATTCTAATAAGAACATATGGTAGCTTCTAAGACTACTCACCAGCAAGTTCAGCGAAAAGTAAAAAATCATTCTATCCTTCTGCCAGTTTCATAAGTAACAGTTATTTTCCCCATGGCAGGGCAGATAGAATGAAGTCTTTCCTCCTTTTCGATGAAACTTGTTGAATGAAAGTATTTATAGTAAAGGGAGAAATAGTGTAAAAAAATATTACTAACTTGTCTTTATTTTTTTCTTCTCTGGCTAAATGATCCATGTTACACAAATATGTAAATAACAAATCTAGTTTTTTAAACAATAAAAAAATTAATAGAGTAACAATGTGTCTCATTGCAAAGAGCAGACAATTAGGAGTCAAGACCCTGGGTTTCGGTCCAAGTTCTTCCAATAATATGATGTGGTAATTTATTTGGGTCTCACTTTTCTCATTTGTCAAATAGAACTTGTCATACTTAATTCATAAGATCATTGGAAACTATTCCGAGCAAATATAAAGAAAAAAAAGTCTTAAAAATTATTAATCACCAAGCAAATGTGAATTATCATCATCAGAACTAATATATCATTTCTTAATGAGAATATTTATATTGTTATTCTATTTACATATGCTTTCAGAGAAATTACCTTCACAAAAATCTCTGATGAACAATATTCTGATCCTCAGTTTGAAGTAAGTCAACAACATATGTGTATGGAAGTCTTTGTGTGTGCAGTGAAGCATGGTTTAGTGAAAAGAGGGATAATCTTGGAGTCATAAGACCTGGGTCTGATCCGTGGCATTGCTATATAATATGCCCATATATATATATATATATATATATATATACACACACATATATATACACATATATATATATACATATATAATATACATACATACAATGCCTATATATACATGCATGCATGATACACAAATACGTGTGTGCACACATGTATACACATGTAAGCAATGTGACTATGGACAAATCAACTAAACTCTATCTTGGTCTCTTCAGTAAAATGCTGATAATATTTTCCTACCTACTTCAAGGGATTATTGTGAAAAAAAGGTGGTTTTATATAACTTAAAGCACTCTCTTTTTAGTGTTTATATGGATCAGTTGCTCCTATTCCATATATTCAAGACTGAACTATGCCATGGGCAAGGAATGCTCACAGTTACTATCTTTATTTATGGAGTCTTCTTAAGAATGAAGGGTGCCTTGGGAATAATAAGGTAAAGTTAATGTTCAAAATTAGCAGCAAATTCCCTACAGTATCAAAAATAACAAAATCAAAAAGTAATACTCCATTAGACAATGAGCATTTTAAGATCAGGGACTGTCTTCTGCCTTTGGATCCTCAGTATTTATTCCAGTAGTGGCATATAGTTGGAATTTATTAAATTCTTATTTATTGAAAAAATCTAGCTGAGAAATCACTATACAGGATCTTATAATTAACCATTTTCCTAATCACATTTACCTCAGAAATTATAATTTTTATAGGCATATCCGTTTCATCATGTTTGTTTATTGAAAACCTGTTCTTTAGGGCTGAATAATAAAAAAATCTCTCAGCCTGGCATATAAGACCTACACTAGAATCTAACTCCTATCTTCTTTTCCAGTCTTATTTTATATTATTATTACTTAGGAACTTTATAATCCATGGCAAATGGACTTCTAGCTGTTCCCTGAATTCAAACACTCTCACTTTTATCTATTTATACAAGTTATTCATCTTTCTCAGAATGCACTCCTTCCTCATACCATTTGAAATTAGGGAGACGACTTCAAATTCTGTCTTTGACACATACAAATATGGGACTTGGGAAAGTTATAACCTCTAAGGACCCCAATTTCATCATCTGTAAAATGGGGGTTTGGAATTCTCAAACAGTAAGGTCACTTCTACTTCAAAATTTATTATCCTATGATCCAAATCTTTGATTAACATATTGAAAACTTTGTAGTCACATGAATATAGTAATACTCTAAGCTCGTAAAGGGCAGTCTCCATCATCCTGAACTATGTCATGTATTACTTAGCATTGTGTTATAAACCAGAAGTTGTATCATACAGAACAACAAAAAATGCGATTTGTAGAAGGTGGGGGAATCAAAGGGATTCTCTGTGTATGTTTGTACTTGCCGTTGTTATTATTCAGTTGTTCAGTCACATCTGAAACTATGTGACCCCATATGCTTTGTCTATGAGGTTTTCTTGGCAAAGATATTGGAGTGGTTTGCCATGTCCTTCCCTAGTGTTTCCATTTTGGAGATGAGGAGAACTAGAGGTTAAGTAGTTTGCCCAGGGTCACAAAGCTAAGAAGTATCTGAGACCAGATTTTAACTAAGATGTCCCATATATACACATATTTTATATGTGTGTATGTACACAATATACATATGCACATACATGGATGTATTATACATACATATCCTCAAATTGATACTAGAAATTTTATTTGCAGAACATAAAGCAAGAACAATGGGGAAAATTGTATTCTTTATACATTGTGAGATATGGCACAACTGAAAAGTTGTTGTGAAAGGGACATAACCAGAAAAGGAAATGTGTGTGGGGAATCTAACTAAGACTATGTTGTACATATAGATTAACCTTTGGAATATAAATAGATAGGCAAGCATTTAGATTTCTGAAAATATTTAATGATTAAAAGTATTGACCATCATTTGCTTTATTTAAAATTATTATTTTTATTATAAATAATTAAATGGAAACATTTATTTATTCTTGAGTAAACATTTCAGAATTAATAAATAAAAATACATTTATGAAACACTCCATGCTAGGCACTCTGCTAAATGTTAAGAAATACAAATGTGGATGCAAATAGTCAAGGTAGTCCTTGCTCTCAAATAGCTTGTATTCTAATGAAGGCCGAAAACACGTAAAAAGAACCTGAAAGGGGTAGGGGTAGAAAACATAGTAGCATGGTTTGGAAATATCTGGGAAGCCACATGAAGGCTTTACTGTGGCAAAGATAAGATGAGAGTTCACTGATAAGATCTCAGGGACTTAACGGGCAGAGTTCAGGTTCTTTTGAGAAGGGTCAGAGTGAAGATGTATGTTCTAGAAATGGTCAGGTAGTCATAGGAAGACGGTTCAATACAAAGTAAGCTTTTGAAGCCAAGGGCTATTGTAGTTTTACTTTTGCATCACCAGAGCCTAGCAAAATGTCTAATACAAAGTAGGAACTTAGCAAATTATCTCTGAATGAATAGATGTCATGGTGATATAGAAAAGAAGATATAAAAAGGGATGTTATCAATTTTAAAATATTTTAAAAGCTCTTATATGGCAGAAGGGTTATTCTTTGTTGCTTTAGACTGAGAAAGTAGGGATTCATTAATTGGTAAAAGTTACATGGATCCATATTTTGGTAAAATATAAACTAATATTCTAACAACTGGAACTATTCAATCATGGAAAGAAGCAGTCTCATGAGGAAGCATGTAACCTATCTTCAGAAGTAATCAAACGGAATAGGATTCATGCTTTGCATAGTATGGTGGACACTAGGAATCTCAAAGATTATGTTCTATGAGAAAAAGACTTTTTGATTTCATGGGATTTTCTTAATTCAAATGACTTTGATTTTGAACAAATTTTTAAAAAAACAACCATACAAATAGCTGCATTTTCAGACAATTCTTGATAAAACAGGAAGCAACATGTTGTGCATACTGTGCATTTAGAAAAATCCATGAATACCTCTACAATGTCTTTGTAAACCTATGTCTAATCAATATCATTGAAAAAAGATCTGTCTCTGCATGTAACATAATGCAGCAGTAAATTATATACCTAATGTGTCAGAATAAGCATCAATATTCTAATCTTAGAGGGATTTCTTCTCATTATTTAGCTTAAAAATCATTTATAGTAATTATACTCTGAACTCTAAGGCAAAATGTTGATGGAATCTTCTAATTTTGTGTATTAAATCATTTCACCCTAAATAATGACACTATGTAGTGTAGTTACTATAATTTTATGTAGTTAATGGAGATTTCAAAGATATCCTATATTGATAAATATACAAGTATAATAATTTCTTAACAACTACAGAAGTGAATTTTCTTTATTGAAACTTTCTATTTCAATAATATTTCAAAAGTAATATATTATATTTAGATAGTAACTTTAATGAATAAAAATTATGCCAACATCCCATCATTTAATGCTACAAAACAGTTAATATAAGCAAGAAGTTTGATTGAGCTCTAGTGGCTTCCACATACCAAGTCTAGAGATTTTCAGTTTGGGTTATTCTTACAGATTGTCAGAACAAATATAATACCTATAGCAACTGGTATCAGAGACTATGACTTGGGAATTCAGACAAAGAAATATCTAATTGAATAACACTTCAGAATATATTTATTGAATGTTGAGCTACTCCTTGAACTATATAAATATAGTTTGATACTATATCAATCTTGACATTTTACCAATGTTTTTAATTCATTTATCTTTCCTAGAGAGAACAGGGTTGTCTCCTAGTCAATATCCAGAGTGTGCCACTAGGATGGATGAGGTTTTTGTTTTTGTTCTAACACTTAATAGTCATGTTGACCTTGAACAGGCTACTTAGCATAATTGGGCTTCAGTACTGTTAAATCATCTTAGGATCATAGACTCAAAGATTTGTAGCCATATGGAACTTTGGTCATCATTTAGAACAACCACCTCATTTCACAAGGAAACTAAGGTGAAGGGTGAATAAGTGACTTGACTAAGATAACATATAAGGAGTAAGTAGCAGAGCTCAAATATGAACTCAGATCATTTGATTCTAATGACAACAATGCTCTTTCCACTTTAGCTAATAAAGTTGGATAAGATAATGAAAGGATCCTTCTATATGTATTATGTGATCCTATGGTTTCATAATTGTTGGGCTGATAATTTGTAAAGAATATCAAATTCTTAGATCTTCTTATACCTAATGTTCGAACTAAATCCAATGTTACCAACTAAATAAATGGTGTCCATAACATTTATGGTGATATTTATGGTGGTTACTGAAATGTATCTGTAATTTCCCTGATGTTGCTGTCTCCTTAAATTACTCAGGTCAGAGACCATCTCTGTCTGTCTGAAATGTGTGACTTTTGTCCATGTTCTCTTATAAATTCACCAGTTGGCACCATGTTCTCTTATATGTTCAGGAGATCTTGTTTCCTTTGATTCCTTGAGGATAACATTGGAGGAAACAGGAGATTATTCCTCATGCTTGTCATATAATTACTCCATCATTTTTTTGATCATGCATTTTTTCTAATGAAATCTTTTACTCATGTTTGTAGTTGCTTAATAGCTATGGAATGAATTCTGTTCTTAATCACAACAAACGTCTTCACTGTCCTTTGAGGAATAAATGTTTTTCATTCTTCAGAAAATGTAATCTTTTATAACTGTAAGTACACTGTTATTATAACATATCACAAACTACTCATTTTGGTTGCTCTTCAGTATGTTTTTCAAGATCCCTCTGCTTTTTTTTTTCAATTCAGGGATTGATTCATACCATTCCCTACAAATCACCTTTAACAACAACATAACAGGATGGGACCAAATGCCATAATTTCCTTCATATATGGCAGTGTGATAAAGAAACTCCCTATAACAGTACCTGTGACACTAAGTTACAGATTATACCAGAAGCACTGAAAGGATAGGTGATTTCCTCAGGGTCACAAAAAGGAAGAGGTGGAATTTGTCTTCCTGACTCATCAGTCAACTCGCTAACTATCATACTACAATGCTACTCCAAAGTAGCATCATAATGATATGTTGATTTTATTCTAAATATTTTATGTATCTTATCTTTCAAGCTTGACAACCTACTTGTTAAGAGAATGAGGCAAATATACTCCTTTTTATAGAGGCAGAAGCTTGAAGCTTCTAGTCAATAAAATATTCAACCCAAGACCACTATGTTACTAAATGCCAAAACCCAGTTTAAACTTTTGATTCCCAGTTCAGTAACTTCAATGTTTGCTTTATTATACTTCTCAAGAAGCTTATGTGCAGAAGAAGGAGAAGAAACTATTGTTACTTCATTATTTTAATGATAACAATGCTGATGGCAATATAAATTTATAGAATTTTGTGAGATAAATTATAATGCAAGATTAATGGAGTTTTTATTTAAGGCTCTGGTTAATTTGATAATTCATTGCCTTTTTCCACTTCATAATACTCATCACTGACAATAGTAAAATATTAATGCTGTAAAATTATTGGACCTATCTCCTTTACTTTTATACTTAATCAAATCTGCAGAGATAGTTTTGAAACTACATGGTGAACTATGAATTCAAAGGCAAGCTATATGTATTAATAACAAGGAGATGACCAGAAAAGGAATAAGCTTTTGAAAATGGTCAGGAAGGTGAAAGAAAGAAAATTGGACTTCTTCAGACAAGCAGTTTCTGAAGCTGGTGACATTCCTTTAATAACCATTTTATGTTGTATGACAAAGAACCTTTGTCTAGTACACTAAGGAAAATCATTAACTGCAGTTACAGTACAAGGGGATAAGTTTTCCATGAAGTCTTGGAAGAAAATGTATAAATTTTAGGTGGTTGATTTTTCACTTTGAATTTGAAACTTTGAACAACAAAGTAGAAACCAAAAGAAAAATCTTGTTCTGAGACTACGCCAGTGTACATATCTGAATTTCTTCTTCAAAATGTTTTCTATTCTACTCATTAAAATTGAAAACAGACAATAAAACATTAGAGACATAATTTAATATAGGAAATGTAAATGGGAAGAAATGGTATCTATTTGCCAAGTCTCATAGGGAATGGTCAGTGTGTTGTCTGGAATTATCAGGAATTTTGAGCCTACTTTCAGGAAACCATCAGGAATTCCTTATTGACAACACAGCCATACACTCATCAATGTTTAAGTGAATAGTTTCTTTGTTTCATAGATCTAGGATTGGAAGGATCCTCAGATAATCAAGTTTAATCTCTCAATTTTGCATATGATGGAAGTGAGGTTTAGAGAGATTAAGAGACTTGCCCAAGGATTTCCATTAACTGAATACTCATTTTTGTTGAAGCTTCTCATAGAATAAAAGATCTAAAAAGGCTGGGAATGTTTTGGAAGTGAGAAATAACTACCTTCACACTCTAAACCATCTTTTATGCAGCTGTAATGGAAATGCAAATTTTAAAGATCTTCCTTGCCCCTAGGCACTTTGACAGGCTTAAGAGACTCAGAGAACCTTCCTTGGATGTGAAAATATACTCTGCCCCCTAACAGGCTGAATGTGGTCACATGGAGCCTGTGGCAAGAGGATTGGTTTTCAGGAATGCCCACACCTAGATGCTGTGTGATTGGGCAGTGGGCCAAGAGGGTAGTTATACTCTCTGACCCAGGAGAAGGCTAAATAAACCCTGATTTGAGGCTTTGCTTTGGGGCTCACTTTGAGAAGTGTTGTGTGATTTGGCCAGAGGAGACTCCTGGCAGCCATTGAGAGCCCCCTGGCTTTCAAAACCCAGATGTTGATACTTCCCTCTCTGGTAACTGTGATTTGGTATGGGTATAAGGTTGGACAGTTTGGAAGCCTGTCTGCTTGATCTGTTTCTCTGTCTTGTAACTTCTGTCTGTATACTCTGAAGTTTGGGGTGCTGACCTTTTTCCCCTGAACTAGGTAAATGATATATGTTTGATTGATTAAAGTAAGCTTGTTAACCCATTTTGAGTTGTTTTCCTTTAGAAAAGCAGATCTAAGAACCTGTGTTGGCAGCTACCCTAGGGATACTGGGGTGCTTACTGCAACAGCAGTTTATAAACTAGTCTTCTTACTGCATATAAAAACAGAAAAAAACTAAATCCATAGCCTGATATTCAAGACCCTTGACTGCCTGACTAATTTTCCACTTGAATCCATACCATTATGTATGCTTCATATACCTCATGCTCCTAACAAACTGAATGAATGCCTTCTGCACATGATATTGAAATCTATCTACCCCCTCCAAATATTAATTCAGCATTCTCTTCTTTTGCAGTCCAAGACAGGTGCCACCTTTTCAAAAAAGTTTTCCCTGATTGTTCTAGCTAAAAATAATCTCTTATACAAGAAACAACAAAAACAGCAACAAAAACCTTGCAGGAAAAGAAAAAAAAAGAAATTCTATTTAAATAAACTACAGAATGTAAAAACAAATAATAAAACAATACTTGGGCACTTGGGGTCTACTTAGAAATATACAAACATAAGGAAAGCTTCTTTTAGATACAGATAAGGACACATTATTTTAGTTAAATATGAGGTTGTGAGAATAAAATGAGATGTTTATAAAGCACTTTGAAAACTGTGCAGTGTTATATTAATACTAGCTACTATTATTTTCCAGTGTTCTTTTAAATTTATGTTTTCCAATTTTCAATTAAGAAATTCATACAGTTTTTAATCAAAGCAATGTAAGCCAATAAATTAGAACCTCACCAGAATTCAGCAGTGCTAGATTTTCATATCATTCTCCTAGTCATTTTGTAACCTAAATTGATGACTACAGAATGTTGGTAAAGATAGTCCAGTTTTTCTCCTACTTTAAGATACTAGATACACATAAACTCAATTAAAAAGCAAACAAATTAGGAGAGTAAGTCATCTCTATTGGCACAGGACTTTAGAAATGGATTCATGTTAACCTTTGTAATGGAAATGTAGATTTAAAGATCTTCCTTGCCCCTAGGCCCTTTGATTGGCTTAAGAAACTTTGAGAACCTTCCTTGATTTGAAAATATACTCTTCTTCCTAACAGGCTGAATGTGGTCACATGGAGCCTATGGCAGGAGGCTTGGTTTTAGGAATGCCTACACCTTGATGCTGTGTGATTGGGCAGTGAGTCAAAGAGAAGGCTATATAATCCTTGATTTAAGGCTTTGCTTTGGGGCTCACTTTGAGAAGTGTTGTGTGATTTGACTAGATGAGACTCTGGGCAGCAGTTGAGAGTCCCCCGGCTTTGAAAACCCAGATGTTGATGCTTCCCTCTCTGGTAACTGTGATTTGGTATTGATGTATGTAATATTGGGACAGTTTGGAAGCCTGTCTGTTTGATCTGTAAGTTCTGTCTATATACTCTGAAATTCGGGGTGCTGACCTTTTTCCCTGAACTAGGTAAATGATATATGTTTATTTGATTAAAGTAAGCTTGTTAACCGATTTTGAGTTGCTTTCCTTTTGAAAAGCAGATCTAAGAACCTATGTTGGCAGCCACCCTGCGGATGCTGGGTGCTTGCTGCTACAGCCCTGTGACCTTGGGCATGTTACTTAACCCCAATTGCCCTACAAAAAGCAAAACAAACAAACAAATAAATGTCTTTTTTTTTAAAGCAATTGGGGTTAAGTAACTTGCTCAATGTTACACGGCTAGTCATTATTTACGTGTGGTTGCTCATTTTCTGAGGCTGGATTCAATCTCGGGTCATTCCAACTCCGAGGCCTGCACTCTTACTCACTGTGCCACACCTAGCCACCCCAAATAAAATAACTCTTTAAAAAAAAAAAAGAAAGGGATTCATGTAAGAGTTCTTTTAAATATTGAGGGACTTCAGAGTATTTATACTAGAATTTTGATTTATTAAAGAAGAGATATACAAAAAGCTTTTCCATAATAAAGTTAAATAGCAGGTAATAATAATGATAATGGTAATTATTATAGTTACAATCTCTTTCATTCCACTCCACAATGAAACATGAAGAACAAGAAAAGGGAAAATAGTTGCAATGCCCGGAAACTTCTGATATGAAAGATATTTGATCCTGAATAGAGAGGGGCCTTTTAAAAAATATTTATAGGTATTTCTGTTCTTCCCTTCATATCTGGGGGGGAAATAGGAATACTCAGCTCCATCTGAAGAGGAAAGACTAAACCACAAAATTAGAATATATAGTTTGTTTCCTCTAGTAAGGTAAAAGTATTATAAATCAGGGTAGACTTTTGCGGCTCTCCACTGCCTCCCTGTCTGGCACTCTATGTTACAGATAAAAGGAATTGTATTTTTTAATATCAAGTCACAAAACATCAAAAAACTACTTGGACAAGAACACAAAGACAAACATGGTTAATGAATAATTCTTATTAACTAGATTATGATCTACACTTAAAAAGAGTGTCTGTCTTGGACTGTAAAAGAATGCAAAAAAACACACTACAGAGTCTGTGTGTTTGTGTGTGTGTATGTAAATCTATCTATATAACATATATGTTTATATCTACATGTGTGTATGTATATATACATTATGTAGATAGATATAACTACTGATAAGTAGATATAGATAAACAAAGTTATAGAAACATATGAAAACCAGTATGAATAGACAATTAAATGGGACAAAAATTAAATAGGAGAAAGAAAGCACTCTAGAATGCCTTTGGGAAATTGATATGCTTATTTAATGACCTCCAACTTTCCCCAAAATCAAAGGTGGCTGTGAGTCATGGAACACTACAGTCTTTGAAGACTATAAAATTAGTGAAACTCAGAGGAGGGCACCTAGGTAGTGCAGTGGATAGTTATAAGCATGGAGTCAGGAGGACCTGAGTTCAAATCCAGCCTCTGACACTTAGCAACTGCTTGATCCTATGCAAGTCACTTAACCTTATTTGCCACTGTAAAATGAACTGGACAAGGAAATGGCAAACCACTACTGTATCTTTAGCCAAGAAAACTCAAAATGGGGTCATAAAGAGTCAGATACAAACTGAGAACAACCAAACGATAACACCAAAACTTTGAGGACAACAAAGAGGAATATGGTGAATATGAGTAGACTGCTACTGACAGAGAAGAGTTAAGGATACCATTATATAAATCTATGATAAAAAAAAAATAGGCTGTTGATGTGGTGAGAGAAACAGGAATAGAGAGTGGCCTCCACTGGTATCATTTTTGTGAATACAGAAGAAAGTAAGAAAGGCCTCATGCTCTGTCCGCACACTCCCTCAACAAGAAGAACTCATGGGAAAACTTGGATGAGAGTTGTATGTGAGGGAAGGCATGCATGGATTGCTATATGTATTCATTGATGAGACCACAGATTTATCTGGGTATTTGTGTGTTTATGTGCTGGGTCATGGGAATACAAAGACAATAGTAAAACTGAAAACTGATCAAAGAGATAGTTTGTGTCGCAGTGATATACTAATATACTGCTCCTTCACAAGTATTTCTAGGTTTAAGAATTAAAATCTGAGCAATCTTTGTCCACTTCATAATATGACCTCTGGAATAGCCATGATTGAGAAAACCAAGGGTCATGAAAGTGACATGGATCACATTGCTAATAAATGGGAGAGCCTAGATTTGAATCTCCATCTCTTGACCCCAGAAAAGCATGATATGCTAATGATAATAATCCATAGTTTTGTAACACTTTAAGGTTGACGAAGCACCCTACTTAAAAAAACAAACCAACCCTGAGAGGTAGTTAAATAGTACTTCCTTTTACAGAGAAGACTGCTGAGTTTTAGAGAGAATGGATGAATTGCATATGGTCATATATCTTCTCATCATCAGAACTCGGTTTTAAAATTAAGACTCCATCTTACCTTCTTCTAACCCACACTTCCTTCTGTCATTGGACATTAACTTCCTAATAATAAAAACAATATTTAAAATATTCTAAGTAAACAGCCAGGTCTATTGATGCAATAAAATATTCAGATATTTTCTGGCATGTGATTGACATTACATTACATTAATTAATTCTGAAAATTATTTTTACTTATCCAAGGAAGTTCAATAAAAATAATAAAAAAGTCATTTACATTGACCTTTGGGATGGGTGGAGCATGCTAAAAACTTATTAAATATTAAAACTTCTATTTCGTCAATATTTTATCACTATATTGATATTTTTTAATATAATTTTTAAAATTCTCTAAAACTTAGTTTTGGGTATCAGATTCTCTCCACACCCCCAACACCCACCCCATCCCACTCCCCACATACTATGACTGGGTGGTCTGTTTCTGGAAAAGAACAAAGAATTTTTTTTTTTGTTTTTTACATAGTGAGTTTCATACTGCAGGATGTTTTCAAACCAAGTTGTTTCTTTGTTCTACATTTGAGTTTCAGATTACATTCCTCTGAATGCATAAGGGAATTAAAAAAGAGCTGTGTTTTACACAAGGCCATCCACTTAGAGCAATGAGGATTTCTCAGGGAGGTGTAGTGACAGATGGTTTTAAGATGAGAAACAGAGATAAGAACAGTAAGTGTCAAAGACCATGAATACTCCAAACAATTGAAGCTTTTAGTGACAGGAACATAGATGATCTGCTGATACATTAAAAGTACAAAAGAGAACTCTGTCTCTTTAATGTGAAGCACTCTTTCATTAAATGAAATATATAATATACTTTTGTTTGTCTAAGGATAATTCCTTCCCACCCCCTGTTTTGATGTGATTAAAGAACAAAAGAAATGAAAACAATACAGAATAAATGAGTCTATGTAAAATAAAAATAACACTATAGATGCACATAGGGTTAATACAAATTTAAAATATATATTCTTGTGGAAGAAAAAGCAACTGGAATTTCTTGTACAAGGGAGTGATGTTATCAAAATTGTGCTTTAAAACAATAGTGAGGGGAAGAGCAACATCTGACACTCTATAACAAATTAAAGTCTAAATGGGTGCATAATTGATATATAACTACTGATACTATAAACAAATTAGGAGAGCAATGGGTAGTTTATCTGTCAGATTTTGGGAAGATAGAGGAATTTGTGATGAAACAAGGGATAGAGAACATTATGAAATGCAAAATGGATAATTTTGAGTACACTAGATTGAAAAGTTTTTGTACCAATAAAGCCAATGCAACCAAGGTTAGGATAGAAGCAGAACATTGAGAAAGAATCTTTATAACTAGAGTCTCTGATAAAGACCTCATCTCTAAAATAGATAGAGAATTGAGTCAAATTTATGAGAATACATGTCATTCCCCAATTGATAAGTGGTAAAAGGATATGAAACATACAGTTTTCAGAGGAAGAAATTAAGGCATCAATATTCATATGTAAAACACTCTAAATCACTATTGATTAGAGAAGATGCAAATCAAAACAACTGCAAGGTACCATTTCACACCTATCAGATTGGCTAACATGTTAAAAGAGGAAAATCATGTTAGATAAGACGTGGGAAAATTGGAATTCATTGTTATTAGAGTTGTGAGCTGATCCAACCATTCTAGAGAACAATTTGGAACTATGTCCAAAGGGCTATAAAAATATGCACACTCTTTGACCCAGAAATACTACTTGTAGGACTGTATCCCAAAGAGATCATAAAAATAGGAAAAGGACCCACACATACAAAAATATTTATCACAGTTCTTTTTGTGGTAGCCAAGAACTGGAATTTGAGGGGATGCCCATAAACTGGGGAATGGCTGAATGTGGTATATGAATGTAATGGAATACTATTGTGGTATAAGAAATGATGATCATGCAGACTTCAGAAAAATCTGGAAAGACTTATATGAACTGATGCTGAGTGAAGTGAGCAAAACCTGGAGAATATTGTACATAGTAACAGCCACAGTGTGTGATGGCTGATTTTGATAGACTTAGCCCTTCTCATCAATGCAAGGACCTAAAACAATTCCAAAGGACTCATGTAGGAAAATGCCATACACATTCAGAAAAAAAGAACCATGGAGTAAAGCAGACTGTTCTCTCTTTTTGCTTTGTTTTGTTTTTTCTTTCTCATGGTTTCTCCCATTCATTCTAATACTTCTATACAACATGATTTATGTGAAAAATGTTTAAGAGGAATGTATATGTACTACCTATATCAGATTATATACCATCTTAGGGAGGGAGGAGAGCAGTGAAGAAAATTTAAAACTTATGGAAGTGAATGTTGAAAACTAAAATAAATGCATTAACTATAAAAAAATAAAAACAAACAAACAAAAAAGACAAATAATACTCTGAGGGATACATTCCAAAGAAATAGGACAAGGTAATCAAATTGTCAGTCTATAGCAATAGATAAGCCAGTCAACAAATGTTTATTGCCTTTACTATGTTCCTGAAATGATACGAAGTGTTAAGGGCATCAGGAAAGCAAAAAAGAAGAAGAAGGAGGAGGAGGAGGAGGAGGAGAAGGAGGGGAAATAGAGCCTGCCATCAAGGAGCTCACATTCAAATAACTAGGTACACAGTAAGATGGAAAAGTAATCTCAAAGGCATAGGTTTTAATAATAGCTGTGAGGGTGGGTGGGTTTGAGGAGATGGCAACAGCCTTCTACAGAAGGTGGGATTTGACCTGAGTCATGAAGGAATCCTGGAAAATGAAAAGACAGAGGTGATTTCAGAGTTGAAGGGAGCTCAGGCGTCATCTAATATAGCACATACTTCAAAAAGAAACCCCATTACAATATATTGGAGAGGCATGTTCTAACCAGGGCCAAGAATAACAGGAGTATCATTTACTTGGAACATAACTCCAAATCTCCACTAAAAAACTCAGGTTTCTCATATAGACTATTTAAGGAAAGCATTTTCACAGTCTTTTAAGATCATTAAAAAAAAGTTAATCTTATTATAGATAGCTTAAATGTGAAGTTATTTTGCAACAAATACACAAGTTATCAGAGGAATTGAATACCAATCTTTGGACTTTTGCTATAAATTAAAACAGAAAAAGGAATTTACAGTTAAATGGAAAGATAACTTCAGAAGTCCTCTTTGGAGAGACAAAGAAAGGAGGTGGTAGGGTGAATTTTGTTGTATTCCCAAAGGAGAGAAGATATATTATTTCTTCAGAATTTTGGTCCTCATACATGAGGGTACTATTGGAAGCAATAAGACTTGTTGAGGGTGAAGTGGAAAAGACATTACATGAAGAATTTTATAAGACACACCTCATCAAATTAATATACACCCTGACACTAGACTTCAATACAAGGATAGCAAAACGTTAGGGTCAGGAAAAATATATGGGAAAGAGTGATTCAGAAGAAAGTACAGGAAGCAATCTACAAGCAAAGACTTGTAGATTCAACAGAAATGATAGTCATCATTATCGTAATTTTTTTTTTAAAAAGGAAGTATGGAACTTGCTGAGCACTAAACCATACCAAAAAGAATGAAACTGATTACATTTTACCAGACAATAAAAGACTTATGATGTGGTGGTCATGGTTTGGTCAATTGACTAAACAGAGTCAGACAATCAACAAGTCTGAGCTAATACCAGAGTTTACAATAAAAAACAATAAAGAATAGTTATAAAAAAAATATGGCATACAATTAAAGAATTATTAGGTGGCACTGAGCCTGGAATCAGAAAAACTCATCTTCCTCAGTCAAAATCTGGTCTCAGACACTCATTAGTTGTGTGACCCTGGGCAAGTTACTTAATCCTGTTTGCCTCAGTTTCCTCATCTGTAAAATGAGTTGGAGAAGGAAATGTCAAACTATTCTAGTATCTTTGCAAGAAAACCACAAAAGTGATCATTGAGACAAACTCAACTGAACATCAACCCCTTATTATTTAATTTTTAAAATGAACATCTAATAAGGGTAGACTATAGAAACAATATTAATATCAACTAAAACAATTTTATCCAAAAATAAAACCAAAGTAAATTAAGTGATTTTGTGTTGACTGCATCAAGCCCAGGACATTGGAGAGCCTCCTGGAAAACATCTAAATCTTAAAGAAATTTGGCCTGCACATCAGCACAGGAAAGTTCAAATAATATACATCTCTGAGACAGATAAGACAGATGGACAATGACATAGAACCATAATTTTTTTTTTTTGGAGGGCAATTGGGGTTAAGTAACTTGCCCAAGGTAACACGGCTGGGTTTTTGTTTGTGTGTGTGCTAAGTGTCTGAGGCCAGATCTGAACTCAGGTCCTTCTGACTCCAGGGCCGACGCTCTACACACTGCGCCACCTAGCCGCCCCCATAGACCCATAATTTAAAAGAAGGGAGATAGGGGCAGGGTCAAGATGATGGAGTAAAGCAGGTACTTGCTTTAGATCTCCGCCAAACACCTGTAAAAATGACTCTAAACACTTTCTGGAGCTACAGAACCCACAAAATGATAGAGTAAAACACTTTTTAAAACAGCCTGACAGGCTAACAGGAAAGGTCTGTTACTCTGGACTGGGAGCAGAGTGCAGGCCAGCATGAGCTGTGCCTGGCACAGATAGGACTGGAGCAGGCCTCAGGGGACTGAATCACTGGCAGCTGTGGCAGGTCCTGACTTTTCAACCCACATATGCCAAAGACAGAATTGAACATAGGGTGTTGGGAGGGGCAACTAGCTGGCGCAGTGAATAGAGCATGGTCCCTGAAGTCAGGAGGACCTGAGTTCAAATCTGAACTCAGACACTTAACACAAAAAACTAGCCATGTGACCTTGCGCAAGTCACTTTACCCTAATTGCCCTGGCTTCCCCTCTCCAAAAAGCAAAAAGAGAGATAGCGATAGAGATAGAGAGAGAGAGAGGGAGGGAGTGAGGGAGGGAGAGAGAGAGAAAGAGAGAGAGAGAGAGAGAGAGAGAGAGAGAGAGAGAGAGAGAGAGAGAGAAGAGGGTTAGTGGGAAAACTCTGTGGGACCTGGGTGAAAGAGAAGTGTAGTTTGGGTGGCAGAGGAGGCAGCAGAGGTAGCTGCTTCTGGAACTCTGGACCCCCAGACAGCAGGGTATCAAAGTGGTTGACACAAAACTCCTGAAGCCTGGAATAGTACACCTACCCCCACTGCTAACTCCACTGGAAGCAGACTGTACCTTGACAAAGAGTTAGAAAGACAAGTATTTGGATGGGAAGATGCCCAAAGAACATTTAAACAAAACAAAACAAAAATTTAGCCTAAAAAATCTTACTTTGGTGGCAAAAAAGATAAAAATATACAACCAGAAGAAGACAACAAAGTCAAAACTCCAACATCAAAAGCCTCCAAGAAAATATATGAATAAGTATCAGGCCATGGAAGAGTTAAAAAAGGATTTTGAAAATCAAGTAAGAGAAGTAGAAGAAAAATTGGGAAGAAAAATGAAGAAAGTGATGCAAGAAAATCATGAAAAACAAGTCAACAGTTTGCTAAATGAGACCCCCAAATATAGTGAAGAAAATAGCACCTTACAAATAGAATAACCCAAATAGCAAAAGAGGTTCAAAAAGCCAATGAGAACTGTGCCTTAAAAAGCAGATTTGGCCAAATAGAAAAGGAGGTCCAAAAGCTCACTGAAGAAAATAATTATTTCAAAATTAGAATGGATTAAATGGAAGCTAATAACTTTATGAGAACTCAAGAAATGATAAAACAGAACCAAAAGAATAAAAAAAATTAAGACAGTGTCAAATATCTCATTGGAAAAACCACTGACCTGGAAAATAGATCCAGGAGAGATAATTAAAAAAAAAATTGGACTACCTGAAAGATATGATAAAAAAAAATGTCTAGACATCATCTTTCAAGAAATTACCCAGGAAAACTGCTCTGATGTTCTAGAACTAGAGAGTGAAATAGAAATCAAAAGAATCCACAAATAACCTCTTAAAAGGGATCCCAAAAGGCAAACTCCTAGGAATATTATAGCCAAATGCCAGAGTTCCAAGATCAAGGAGAAAAATCACAAGCAGTCAGGAAGAAACAATTTGAGTATTGTGGAAACAATCAAGTTACACAAGATCTGGCAGCTTCTATGTTAAGGAATCAAAGGCCTTAGAATATGATATTTTGGATGTCAGAGGAGCTAGGATTAAAACCAAGAATCACCTACCCAACAAAACTGAGTATAATACTTCAGGGAAAAATATGATCATTCAACGAAATAGAGTACTTTCAAGCATTCTTGATGAAAAGAGCAGAGCTGAACAGAAAATTTGACTTTCAAATATAACAATCAAGAAAAGCATGAAAAGGTAAATAGGAAAGAGAATTCATTAGGGATTTATTAAAGTTGAGCTGTTTACATCCCTACATGGAAAGATATTTGTAACTCATGAGACCTTGTTCAGTATTAGGATATTTGGAGTAAATGGATAGATAGATAGATAGATAGATAGCTACATAGATACATAGATAGACAGATAGATGGCACAGGGTGAGTTGAAGGGATGATACCTAAAAAAAATAAGGGGTGAGAGAGGAATATATTGGGAGGAGAAAGGGAGAGATAGAATGGGATAAATGATCTCATATAAAAGAGGCAAGAAAAAGGTTCCACCTTGGAGGGGAATACAGAGGAGGTGAGAGGAAATGAGTGAACCTTACTCTCATTGGATTTGGCTTTAGGAGAGAATTACATACACACTCAACTGGGTATCTTACCCTACAGGAAAATAAGGGGGAAGAGGATGAGGAGGAAGATAGAAGGGAGGACAGATTGGGGGAGGGGTTAGTCAGAAGCAAACATTTTTGAAAAGGGACAGGGTCAAAGGAGAAAATAGAATAAATGAAGGGTGGGATAGGATGGAGGGAAATATAGTCTGTCACAACATGACTATTATGGAAATGTTTTCCATAACTACACATGTACAACCTATATTGAATTGCTTACCTTCTCAACGAAGGTGGGTGCGGAGGGAAGAAGGGAGAGGATTTGGAACTCAAAGCTTTAAAAAGAAATGTTAAAAAATTGTTTTTACATGCAACTGGGAAATAAGGTACACAGGCAATGGGGTATAAAAATCTATCTTGCCCTACAAGGAAGTAAGTGGTAAGGAGATGGGGGGTAACAAAAAGGAGGGCAAACAGGGGAAAGGGGAAATCTGAATGCATGCCATCTCAGGATGCGGGGGAGGGGAGAGATGGGGAGAAAATTTGGAACTCAAAATCTTCTGGAAATATTGTTGTAAAGTAAAAATAAATTAATTAATAAAAATTTAAAAAAAATCTGTCCTTAAAAAAAAGGAGGGAGGAATAAGGGTTGAATTGCTTTTAGGAAATTCCAAAGAACTTTTTACTTATCCAGGCTTTCCCAGATTTACAGTACATTTTACTAGCATTGTTGCCAGAGAGTGAGAACTAAGGTTGATTATCACACAAAGGGTCATGGGAAGATGGGATGTTTGATGTGAGTCGAATGTAATATATACCCACTGTTCAATTGTTTCAGGTGCCTTAAATTCTCCATGAACCCATTTTGGGATTTTCTTGGCAAAGATATTGGTATAGTTTGCCATTTCCTTCCCCAGCTCATTTTACTGATGAGCAACTGAGGCAAACATGGTTAAGTTAATTGCCTGGGGTCACACAGCTTGTCAGTGTCTGAACTCATGAAGAAGAGTCTTCCTGATTTCAAGCATATTGCTCTATCCATTATGCCATCTACTTGCCCTTTTATAATCACTGGGAAACTCTAAGAAAAGAACAAGAGTAAAGAACAGAGAGAGAAGATAAACTGCTTATGTGGCAAAAGTGAGGGATGATAGCTGGAAGCCAGAGTAACTCATATCCTTACAATGACAGGAGAGAGTATGGACAACCTCCAGAATATCAACTGGATCTCCTGTGCCAAACTTTTTTGAAGATGTGCATAAAAGTTGCAGAGAATAGGTGACCATAGATAATTTGAAAACTCATGAATCAATAAAGTCACAGATCCATTTGAATATTTGTGAGTATCATTTATTTTACTAGGAGTAATGGTAATACCATCCTGAAAGTGTACTCAAAAGAGAAAAAGACCACAAGTAAAACACCAGGCAAATACTAAAAGATAATAGGTTTCTGTGAAACATGATTCTTGTACTAGCCATTTTATCATTGTTTAAAAAGAAAACACAACTTATTTTTGGTGCCAAGTAAAGATGGAAATTAATGAATGGAACTATTGCAAATGCCCACAGTCTTTTTTCCCCCCATCAACAAATTTTATTATTCTTTTTTCTTGCTACTAGTTCTATGTAGTTGCTTACTTTTTATACCTTCCACATCTTTCAGTGTTTCCTGGTTGATACCAATCATATCACTCAAAATGAAAAACCTACCCTTGAAAAATAAATACCTCTAGAATTCTTATATGAATAGATACTCTTTAAAATAAAGCTCACATAATTCTAGGGAAACTATTTTTAAGCAAAGTAAAAGGGGGATTAGGAGGATGGTACTGGGATGTATTTTTAATTTTCATGAAAAAATGAATAATTAAATATGAAAGATGTACAAAAATAAAATCAATTTATTCCCAATAAATTGAAAGGACCATTCTGTGTATTCTTCAATATTAACAAACACAAAAAAAAGTTGGAGAAATTTTTTTCTGTTTTAGGCTTATCTATGTGGGCATAACAATCAAACTAATGTTATTTCATTAATTTGAAACTCTGCTGAAATTCTCTAAACTCTGAATATAAATGACTACTTTAAAAAAGTTTCAATAAACAATGATGGATTATGACAGTTCCTAAAAACCAAGGGAATAAGAGCACACATTTCTTACCAATATCATTTAGAAGCTGCCACATTTTTAAGCTAGTAAGGAACTATATTGTTAAATAGAAAGAAAAGTTTTCAATTTGGATAAAATTTAATTTGTAGAAATTTGTATTTTATGTCGAATCCAATTTTCAAACAAATAAAATTGATAGTAGTGAACACACACCAGTGCACAAGATGTGTCAACAATTCAATACACCTTAAATGTTTCCACTATAAAACAAGGAATTGTGTTTCATAGAATATTGAAAAAAGGGAAAAAATCCATGGTTTTCAGGGTAACCTTCTCATTCAACATATGACTAAATGGAGGGCCACAGAGTCTCTAATTTTCATAATTACACACTGGACAAACTTATTTGATTTAATTGTTCTTTATAGAATATTCAGAACATTTGATACATATCAACATATATGTATATATTTTCTCACCATTTCAGAACTCTTTCAAAATATGTAAAAAACCATCCATGTTTGCCCACCACGATTGATTTTCCTTTATGTCCTCCCAAAAGTTTGACACAAGTAACCCATTCAGGAACTTGAAGCCTTGCTTGCTTTCTCTTAACGTCACAAAGATATCAGTGGATTGTCTAGGATGTCCAGCTGTCATCCCTCATTCTCATTATTTGGTTAACTCCATTTAAAAATACAATTTCATGCAATTATTTTAGTATATATTTAATTCTATTTTTCAGAGTTCCTTTTAGTCAATATCTTGTGGTATGGTCATAAAACCACTTAAAATGACACAAAGCCAAAATGACCATAAAGAAAAGTAGTAATCTGGTATTAATAAGAGCCAGTTTTTGAAAACAATATTCAAAATTTACTCATCTCATTCAGATATGAAATATCTTCAAAAATAATTTAAATGCTTTTAAGTATAAATCTTTATGGCAAATGAAAACTATAAAATATTGATAATCAATTAATATAAAATTCTGATTGTTTCACAAAATGTTTATTCAAATTATTTGAAATGTCATTTTAAAAAGAAAAATATTTTGACAGAAATGTCTTAGCAATAATTATCTTTTAATGATTTTACACTGTAGCATCAATTTCAATAATTATTAATAATGAAATATGATAAGTACTGCCAGTATAAAGTTAAAAATGTCTCAACATACTTTTGATGATTCTTTGCTCTAAGAATTCATTTTTTTGTCAATAATACACTTTTTTGGTCCTTTTACCGAAGGAATATTTTAATTCAATCATTGGTGAAAAATAATTTGAAAAACAATCTTTCTTTAATGTCCATGTAATTAAATTGGGGTAGCTAGGTGGCATAATGGATAGAGTGTTGGATTTGGAATCAGGAGGACTTGAATTCAAAGCTAGCATCAGATACTTATTAGCTATGTGACCCCAGGCAACTCACTTAACCATGTTTGCCTCAGTTCCTTATCTGTAAAATGAGCTGGAAAAGGAAATGGCAAACCACTCTAGTACCTTTGATGAGGAAAATCCAAATAGAATCATGGAAAGTCAAAAATAACTGAAATAACTCAGTAACAAGTTTTCAAGACATATAGAGTCTAATTCCATATCTTGCGATAACAATCCATTAAGATTAAAAAAAAATATTTATAATAATAATGTGATGCTAATTTATTTTCTATTTGGGTATGCCTATACTAAAATACATTAAATTATAAGTCTCAGGACATATTTATCTGTAGGATTAAGAAAACACACATTATATTAAATTTATTGTTATTATTATTATTTACTAGGACTACACTTAAAGTCATGAAATATGAATTCACATTGACATTTCATCGAACAGGGTTTAATCCTCAAATTTTAGTAACTATCATAATCTTACTCATTTGCAGGATGCAGAGCAAAACCCACTTTTCTTCATAAGTCTTTGTTTCTGTCTTTCTTAGATCAGTCTATACTTATGTTCCTTTTCTGTTAGCCATATGGAATCAAGTCCTTAACTTTCATTTTATCGACTGATTGAATGCCTTGCTTTACTTGACCAATTCTGAACCAAGTTCATCAAACTTAATTATTCTTAAACCCAGAGGAGAGAAGCAAGCCTTATGAGCAAAAATATTAGGACATGTAATTTTTGGCTCCAACATGAAGTACTTCAATGTACACTTTAATAAGTTACTAAATGTAACCAAAAGGAATATACTCTCTTGTCCAATGGAGAATTATTACTGGTGGTGTTCAAGCATAGGCTGGAAAATAATTTGTCAAGGATCCTGTAGAGTAGATTTATACATCATGCAGGAAGTGAAAAATAGTAAATAAACATGCTGGGCTGAGAATCATGAAGACTTGGGTTCAAATTACATCTCCAGTATTTACGAGACGACCATTGGAGTCATTTAACTTCTTTGAAACTCAGTTTCCTATCTGAAAAATAGGGATAATGTCATAATTCCAACTTCATAGGATTATTTCAAAGCTTAAATAATATGTAATGTATATAAAGGGTCTAAAGGTTTAAAGATTTGAAAACCTTAAAATGGTATATAAATGTCAATTGTTACTACTGAACTGGATAAGATTCAAGTTAAAATGTTAATGATTCTATGATTGCCTTCCCAAGAAAAATCTAAACTCTTTGAAAACAAAAACCATAATTTCTATTTGTTTTATATCCCCTATAAAGTGTTATCAGAGAAATATAAATTGTACCGTTGCTCAAAGAATATTTGAAAAATTGTTACTTGGTACTGATTATATTTATTAGCTATTTGGAGAGCATTGAATTGGATGGGTAAAATTGATCTGGTTTGATTTTATAAAGCTGTCCATATACAGGAATTCTTGTTTAAGTTAAGACTTGGATTAAATAATCCCTTCCAGCTCTAGAATTTATGATCTGTGCTTTGAATATACATGAGAAATAAAAAAGCACATTTCAATTCTTAAACCATTAAATTTTACCTGGCACACAGTCATATGTACATATAAAATTGTGAAGTGAGGAAAAAAAAAACCTTCACAAAACACTATATCAAGGAGAACTAAGCAATAGTTTAAAATGATTACATAAGTAGTGAAGGGATTCTAAATACAGTAGTCATGATTTAAGCTGGATTAGTTGTAGAAGATGTAAACTAGTGGGTTTGGAGAAAAAAGAAATATTGGCTCAAGGATTACAACTCCAAAAGAAGAAAATTCTTTTTGAGTATGCAAATTTTTTTTCCCTTTGTGGTTTGTCTTTTTGTGCAACAAACTGTAATCTTAACTGTAATGAAATAAAATTGGATTTAAGTCTGCCCTCAGTCATATGGAAACAATGCATTCAATAAGGATAGTACCCACGTAAACAAAGGCAATATTTTAAATTGTCTCTTGTTATGGAAACACTTGGTGCTGGGTTTACCTTTTAGAATTAAATAAGTTGTTATCATTCATCAAGATCTTGTTAAAACACACACACACACACACATACACAATATTAAACATTGTAAAGACAAGACTTTTTAAGGGCAAAAGGAAAGGGGCAAAATATTTTCTTTTTGTTTTTCCTCTAAATTGATAGGAAAATTTTTGTTTGGGTTTTCAATATTACAACCCCACAGAGGCAGGATGTCACAGAGAATAAAATGCTAAGCTTGGAGTCCGGAAAGCTGGCTTCATATCTGACTTTAGATAATTACTAGATACATGACCTTTGACAATTCATTTATTCAATGTACCTCCAACTTAGGAGATATCTACTAACTCAAATAGGGATTATCATCTGTTTTCTTGGAGGAATCTTCCATACTCTGAGGCCCCATGATGTTGAAATCTCAAATTACTCAAACATTAAAATCCTATTTTTTTGTTCATGAGACACGGAAATCAGATTTTTTTCTCTTATGTTAACTGAGATTCTCATTACCATCATTGTTCTAATATTACCCCATCACAAATGATGCTTCATAAAATTAGTGTATCTGTCAGATATGGTAACATTCTCCTTCATTTTTCTATTGCCTTTCCTTATTCCATGCAATTTAATATTCCTGCTGAATGTATTCTTTTTTTCCATTGAAATATCTAATACTTATGATAAATGAACCCAAACTTAATTGCTTTAGTTATATTTCCCTTATTACCCAATTCCATAAGTATCTATTCAAAAGAGATGTTTTATATATGTTCAAGAAAAAATGTGTACATAAATATATACTCTGAAAATTCAGTTAATTCATAACTCTTGCTCTTTCAAAACAGTGAAGATTTTTTTATTATTTTTAAAGTGCAAGTTCTTACTTAATAGATGCTTAGTTAAACCTTCTGTGGTTGCAGTCACTTATAACATGTGACTTATGTTACATATGACACATCAGGAGAATAGGGAAACTTTGTTATAATCAACTATTTATAAAAGTTCAATTCTCATTAAAATAACATGCTAATTGGGTAGTATATAAGTGATTAGAACCTACAGGGTTCCTAGAAAAGACATATCAATGTGGGTTACAGAAATTAGGGATAGGTTCAAGGACAGTTGAATCTCATAAATGGGTAAAAGAGATTGGTGGGAGGGAGAAAAGAATCCTGGAAAAATCAGGGGGAAAAAAAAGTAAAAAAGAAGCATGCCTTTAAAAAAAAGTTAGGACACTGAGAAGATTAGCCTCCAAAGGTAGATTGATTTGTGTTAGGGAAAATGAAATATTGAATTCCTAGAGTGAATTCACTTGAAAACCTAGAACTTCAGGGAGAAAAGTTTAGATCTATGGCAGTAGGCAGGTAAGGGTACATTTATTTTCCCACAGAAAAGTAAAACTAAAACTGCTATCTTTATTGAGGATTCGTCTGGCAATAAAGTGCAGGACAAACCAGGGATAGGAGAAAATACATTGGGAAGTTGGAGGCAGAAAGGCTAATTAGTTTGTAACCACAATAACCCAGGTGTGCATTAAGGAAATAAAAGGAGAGAGGTGAGAGTGTAGGGGGAAGTGAAGGTAAGCTATCATAAATTAAACTGATAGTATAAAGGGAGAACAAAAAGGATTTTAAAATAGACTACACAAAAGGGATATGGATAGGAAGGAGTAAAAGTGAAATACAAAACTTAGCATTAAAGATTCTTTTTGCAAAAATGTCACTGCACAGAAATTTTCAGTTAATAACAAATGAACTCTGATTATGTGGTGAGAACACTGTACTGGGCACCTTCTGGGAATGACCATTAAAGAATGTTGAAAACAAACACAGGCATAAAATCATACAGGCTCTGTGCTGAAGTAATTTGGAATGCCATTTCAATCAGGTACACTCACAAACAACACACACACACACACACACACACACACACACACACACACACACGTGGAAAATGACTGCCAAAATCAATGTACCTCTTATTTCTCTGAAGGGAAAAAAATAACCACTAAAACAAAATAAAAACTATGAAATTAATTAGATAATATTAAACCTTGGTTTATGCCAAAAAGAAACAAACAACACAACTAGTCAATTCTATCAAATGAGTGAAAACAATCAATCCAAACTTGTTTGGCCTCAGGCAGACAAAATAACTAATCCTGAATGTGATTTTTTTCCCCCTCAAGTATTCATTTGTGTCATTTAGCACAGACATCTATGATGAGAAAAGCAATTTTTAAAACTATTTCTTTTCTCTCACTTCTGATTAACTATTCCTCTTGAAAGAAAAAAAATGGAAAGCATCCAATTAAGATTTCAGGGCCTTCTTAGAAATTGCAACTTTAATTCATTAGTGTGAACAAAATCATTGATTTTTCCTGAACACAAGATGTCCTTATGCACATTATATTCAATCTAGGAACTTTGTTTTCCTAATAAAGAAGAAGAATATAATGCCTATAATAAATTATACTAATATACATTTTGAGTACACAGGAAATTTTCTTTAAGTGGGACATTTCATTATTTATTGATTGATGTCAACCACAAATGAGAGGACGTTCTGTTACTCTGGAAGATGGATGATACTGCATGATGTAGAAATTGTAACATTCTGCCTAATACTGTAAAAAAATAGATTCCTCCCTAATCTTTCAGTTTGACTCAAAATATGGATAAGAAAAACTTGTAAAACATAATACGTTAATGTGTAAAAACATTTCAAACATCCAAAGGCACAATACTGCTTCCTTTAAAGACTACAGGAGTTGAAGTTTTAAATCTTGTCATTTACTTTTTTAAAACTTTTATTCATTCATTTTATTTTCCTACATTCATTTCCACAAGATTTTGAGTACAAAATTTTGTCCCCATTTCTCTCCTAGCCCCCACCCCAAGATGGCAAGCATACTTATTGCCCCTTACCCCAGTCTTCCCTCTCTTCTATCCCCCTTATCCCACCTTAACCTCCTTCCCCTTACTTTCTTGTAGGGCAAGATGGATTTCTATACCCTGTTGCCTGTATATCTTATTTCCCAGTTGCATGTAGAAACAATATTTTAACATTTATTTTTAAAACTGAGTTCCATATTCTCTCCCTTCTTTCCTCCTCACCTACCCCCAGAAATTCTTAAGATGAGAGTAAAATTGAATGTTTTATTCTATCTTTTCTAAATCTGAGTTTCTGTGATTTTGTGATTTGAGAGACCTATTTATGATATTGGTTCTATGACCAGATGTGTGATAGTAGGCAAGTCACTTTATATTTCTAGGAGGTATTCACTTTTCTCTAAAATACAGAAATGACTTCTAAATAATAGACCTTAAGGATCTCTGTGGAGTTGGTGTCCTAGGATGAAGAAATTTGCTACCTGTGCATAGTAACAAATTAATCACTAGACTAGGTAAAAACATTTAGAAGTTTTCTTGATATGGTTAAATGTTGGCACTGATTTGGTTAGAAGTCATCTCCTGAGTATTAGCGATAAGTGTACTGAGATGAACTGTTTCATGTATGGAAAATAATGTGGCCAGAGTATAAATGCAGATTTGAGTGATTCAAGGTATTATTTATGGAAAGAGTGATTAATTTGTCATATAGCTTGGGAAGATAAAGAGTATTAGTGCTTGTAAATGGAGGTCATATACCTCCCCGGGTTATTTGAGGGGTGTGTTTTAAGATTTGGGGTGTAGGGGTATCAGTATACACTCTTAGGCAAATCTCTATTTTAGACAGATGGATTATGAGGATTTGGGCTACAAAGATTATTGCTGGGGGAGGCTAGGTGGCACAGTGAATAGAGTACTGGCCCTGGAGTCAGAAGGAACTGAGTTCAAATCTGAACTCAGACACTTAACACAAAAAACTAGCCATGTGACCTTGGGCAAGTCACTTAACACCAATTGCCCTACCTTCCCCCCTCCAAAAAGCAAAAAAAAAAAAAAAGAATCTTGCTGGCAAAATCAAGAATGTACTGGGTACTAATTGTAATTTATTCCAGTTCAATTGACATATTTGAATACAATGATAGATGTTGTTACTTTGTCATTTCAGTCTTGCCTGCCTCTCCATGACCCCATTTGTAGTTTTCTTGGTAAAACTTTTAGAGTTGTTTGTCATTCTCTTCTCCAGCTTATTTTACAGATGAGAAAACTGAGGCAAATGGCATTAAGTGACTTGTCCAGAGTCCCAGATGTAACCAAGTGTCTGAGGTTAGATTTGAACTCATGAAGATGAGTTTCTTCCTGACTCCAGGCCCAGTGCTCTATCTTCTGCACCACTTAGCTGCCCCAAAGTATAAATAGCTAACAAAGATATTTAAATTTTAAAAAAAGGGTCAAAGGAAGTGAACAAAGTTCTTTAAAAATTGCAAACTATAAATAACAATTTGAAAGAATGATTCAAATAGCTAATAATAAAGGAAATAAAAATCAAAATAACCCTGAGATTGAATTTCATATCCCATCAATTATAAAAGATTCTAAAATTAATAAAAATATTTATATAGCATTTTAAGGTTTGTAAGTGTATATACAGTACTTCATTTTATCCCCCAACAACCAACCAAAGTAAAAGCTTTTATTATCATCACCATTTTATAGATGAGGAAATTGATGTTGAGTGAGGTTATGCAACATGCCTAGGCATACACAAGTAGTAATTAAGTAGTGATTACAGCTGAATTTTAACTCAGGTCTTTCTAACTCCAACTCTGATATATACTCCACTAAACCACCTAACTGCCTCAAAAAAGATGACAATAAAGAGAAATAATGTTGGAGGAGTGTGAAGAGACAGGCATACCAATGCATTGTGAACAAAGGTTTGAATTAATACAGCTATTTTAGAAATCAACTTCAGATTATGCAAAGAGTGTCATAAAAAGGTGATATGGAAATTTATAAGTCCCTTTGACCAAGATTTGGGTGACCTATGTCACATACCCCAAGACCCTCATTTTAATTAGAGTTGATTGGCACTCTTTCATATAAACTGTGAATCCACCCCAATGAGGGGTTTTTGGTCTAAGAAAGGCAGATAAATGGCCATCCACTTATTAATAAACATGCTGGCCTTATTAATAAAATGATTAAATTACCAAGAAAAAAGTAATTTTGCTAAAATATCCATACCATCTGATGAATAGATTACACTAAAAATATACTGTGAGGAGGTCAATGATTAAAAAAAAAAGTCTATTTATGTACTATTTATAGCAGCATTTTTGATAGAAACACCTGGAAATAAAGTAGACACTCATTGACTGGAGAATGGCTAAACATGGTATGATGCAGGAATATAATAGAAAATCACTGTGCTGTAAGAAATGATGAACATAATAACTATAGAAAAGCATGAGAAGATTTATAAGAAATAATGCAAAATTATATAAGTAAATCAAGAAAACATTATATGTATGATGACTTTTACAAGGTAAATGGAAAGAACTAAACTAAACTAAATGCTTCAACACTAAATGCTTCAAAAATAGAATAACTAAATTGACCCACAAAGAGATTATATATTTATTAAAAGGGAAGAATCTGGTAGGTGGGGGAGGAAAATACAGTAAGAAGTATAGTAATATAGGTAATGTTAAAACAAAAGATATGAATAATATTATTTTTAAACATGCAATGCACTATGCTAGATACCAGAAACACAAAGAAAAAAATAAACCACCAAGACAGGAGACATTGAATTTAATTACTACACCCCACCTACCTTCATGACATGCCTTCTTATCTCCAATTGCACTCTTCAGCTCCTGCCCTGTGGCCCTTTGCTTCTGATTGGTGAGAATTCTTTATAACTAACTCAATTCATGCCTACCATGATGCTGCTATAGCACCATTTTTAGTCTATTCCATCTCACACATACCTTCTAAATCACCACACCTTTCCAACCTCTGGCTCTGGGAATAATAATCAAATTAATACTATTATTCCTCGAAAAGATATTTGAAACAATTGCCCTATGACATCACCCACCATTCCAATGACTTTCTGATTTCATAGACCCCTCTTTGGCAATCCCTACCCTATGGCATCTTGTATTTTTCCCCATACTATTTACCTTACCAAACATGTAGAGAATTCACACTGGAACCTTTTCCTCTAGTGTCTTGGCCTATCAACATTCAACATTTCTATTTATAGTGTTCTACCACATACTACCAAAAATATTTTCTCTAGAGAGTTTCACGTCTATGTTACATATGAAAATATAGATTTATAAAAAAGATTAATGAAGGAGTGATTGTTTACTTGCAAACTAGAAACTTAATTTGCAAAAGTATTCACTATAGATTTCTTTGTGAGTATGAGTATTCTTAGCATACTAAAGAATTAATTACCAAATGATAAAGTCACAGAGAGTTTTTAAAAGCCGTATTAATTCCATGAAACTTTATATGAAGCAGTGGTAGAAAATACATTGATTCAATTTAGTATAAAATCCTCAATTAAAGTAATCCTCTTGATACTTCAATATTGTGATGTTTCTCTGGGTTTTGGAAGGTTATGCCATAAGTTTTGGCAAGTGTGAAAACACTTCTAGTATGGGCCTGGTGATGAAATATTGGAATGCATCTCTTTCTCTCTCTCTGCATCTATGTATATGTATGTGTATATATGCATATGTGTATATGAATATATGTGTATATGCATGCATGAATGAATGCATATGTATAGGCCTGGTGATGGAATATTAGAATGCCTATATACACACATGTATATATGTACACATATCTAACTGATTATTCAGATTATTGGCAGAGAAAACAATGTCACTTCTAAACTAACTAAAGGATTTTGCAAGATCACAATGGCTTTTTCATGATGTAGAAATCCTACCTATCGGACACCCTGTTTTAACTTACTTGTTTTTAGCATTAAATGTGCATGAACATATAGTAATCTAAAGTTGTAATAAACTTCACAAAAGCAGGCAATACCAAAAAAGATGCTATTTAGCAGACAATCTAAATATCTACCAGTAAAATCATAATCAGATGGTAAATATCCCTCACAAAGTTCTGATATAATTATAAAGTAAAATTACAGGATTCTTATAAAGATGTTTGAACCGAAGATACAATGACTGCCGAGTCCCTGGAAGTGGCTAAGCTCCCAACCAAATCATCCCTATTAGCTTCTATTCATGATTTGGATTATGCTTTTTTATCTCTGCCCAACATGCAGCATTTACTTACCCTCAAATTTCTAGGCATTACAGATTCTGCTGACATAAATGTATTCCCCAAATAGAACACTACAGCAATCTTCTTTTGCTAGACATTTAAATCATGTGCGTTTCTTTCTTTTTTTTAAGATCCTTTTTAAAAAAAATTTCTAAGAGGGCTGGAAAGGTGATGCTATAATGAATGAGAGCTTATTTTCTAAAGCAACCATGTAGACACTCCATCTCAGGTTAAAAAAAAAACAAAATGGCCCAGTCTCCTACCTTGAAAACAAACATCTCTCTGCGGAGGATGGCGAGAGTGTTGAAGTTTCCATCACAGATGTTCGGTTTGGCTCCGGGATAGAAAGGTTTGCCAGTGGGAGGCCGGGGAGGTTTAGGCCTGTCATTCTTCCGTGGGTCTAGCGGAGGAATAGAGCGATGCGGGGGCACTGTTGGTAGAGGTCTTGTTGGTGGAGGGGTCTTGTCAGGTGGACCTTTTGAAAAGATGAGGACAGTGCTTGGGCTCATTTAAAACTGGAATATTGCTGGAAAATATGCTACAGAGAACAATTATTCATCAGCAGAGGATACCAACTAGGTGATCTAAGAGGTATTTAAGATATATAAAGGAAAAAAATGAAAAAGAATATACAATGCTATTTATATTAAATTGCTATGCTATATTCTTGAACAGGGTAATCAAGACTTATTTGTTAGTTTAATGACAGCTTCTCCACTGTTTCTCCAGGGGCTATGCATAACAAACCTATATAACATAACCCTAGATATTAAATAAGCAATTAATATGACAAATATATGTGAAAGAAAAGATTTATTATCAAAACTTGTGCTAAACATGAGTATTAGATCAAACACCAGAACTTTTCCAACATTACAATTTTTATCTACTGAAATACTTTAATGTATTTCTTCAAAGGAGCTTTCATTTGAATATTGAATTTGTCACCTATTGATTATAACACCAGCAGCAAAACATTAATTTTCTGCAACAGTTTTTGAAAGGAATCTTCTGAATCAAGCCAAAGTTCACAGAAGTAATTTGGCAGTGATATTAAGCACCACTTTTCAAGATATACATATATATTAATTATGTACATAAATACACATATGTGTGTGCATGTGTGTGTGTACACACATATTAACGAAAGACACAGTTGTTGACACTTGGTATTTAGACTATGGGAAGGATATTCTGGTGTAGACCTTCTGTCTAGACTACTAATTCACAAGGTCATGAGAAAGAGCCACCTTTTACTTAACCACTTTAGAGAAACATCCTTTAGTACATACTATATAGCACCATAGACCTATAAAAATATGCTCTAATGTTTAGAATAGAAATATTCATCTTCCAAGCAAGGACATCTGAATTTTCTCTATCATTGCATTTGACTTCTCCAACAATATAGAGCAGCAGGAACTCTGATCTTTAAAAAAAAAAAAAGTGCTTTAACCCTGAAAGAGCACTTAACACTGAGACATTTAAGTTGAAAAAAAAACCTAATGCAAAACAAATTATTGAACTTAAACTATGCTATTTTAAAATGCAAATGACATCTACTGGGTACTGTGCATTAACATGCAGACAATTCACATTTGTCTTTGCACTGTAAAAATGAAACTTTCACCCCATTAATTTAGCAAAACAGATTCACTATATGTAAATTACACATGCCATGTACTAAACAATTATGGGTGAAATAAGGGTATCTGTAAAGGTCAATGATGGTACTATGGGAGTTAAAGTTACTGTGAAATTGTGTAACTTTTAAAAAACTTTTATAGTTAATTTGCTCACATTTTTATAAATCTCATCATTTAATTTTTTATCTTAGATATTGCCTTTATTTTGAGACAGATAGTGAACAATACAGCCATGTATAATTTGTTACTCTATATTATTCAAAATTTAGTATTGGTAATTACATACTTTCCAGGATAATTTGTCAGATTCATCAACTTTTATGAAATAAAAACAATATTGCAGCTGTGAGCAATAGAATATTGAAACCCATCAACTGAGAACTAATGTTTAGGATGTCTGAGCTGGAGTCTCAGCTTCTCATGAAGACAATTTGCTGTTCTTATTTTATTATTCTTTTGAATGTCCTAATCAGGTATTCTCCTATATTTATTTTAATATTAAAATATTATCCTTAGTGCAGTTTATATTTTGACTTGTGGGATGGAAAGAAATCGATACACAGGTTACATCAAAATCAGAAACATTTTCATAACCTATACATTAAGCTTGAGTTGACTGCCAAAAATGCCTTGATTGATGAACATATTTTGTCCATGGGGCATCCCTTGCCACCCCCCAATATTCCCCTCCACCACACACTTAGAGATCCCATTTGAAATGGTAAAACATAACAAGAGCTTCTAGACTTCAGTGCAGGGCCAATTAAACAAAAGCCTGATAAAATAGTAACCTACCATATATCTTCTGGATGCCTTGTAAATCATCATTAGGTAGTTTAAAGTTGTCAGTCTCCATGTACTGGTAGAATGGAGCCATGATGGCTGTGGGATCATTGGAATGTTCCAACCCTAGAGCATGTCCTAATTCATGAACTGCAACTAGAAAGAGGTCATTTCCTGTGTGAATGAAAAAGAGAAGAAAAAGTTTTAAGAGTCAGAAAGTACTATAATTAACTACACAAGTAATGTAAAAGATAATTAAGTGATTCCAAATTTAAACGATAATGGACAGCTTAAGGGTAACAGGAGGAGCTCGTTTATTTGAAATTTAAAGTATCATTTTATCATTGATTCTCCTATGGACAAAAATAAATTATCTATGTAGAAAACAATGAATATTGAACTCAACAATAGTGAAAAATTATATGGAGCTTTAATATTTGTGCAATACTTTACATATATTAACTAATTTGACTCTCATAACAACCCCTGAAATTGGTGCTTTTATTATTACTATTTTACAGATGAGGAAACTGAGGCTGAGAGAAATTAAATATATTTCCCATGGTGATATATTTATTATCTGAAGAGAGAAATGAAATTTAAGTTATCCTGACCCCATTTGTTTTGCTCCATCCATAGACATTTATTAAATACCCACTATGTGCCGTGTTCTACACTAAGCACAGGGGATAACAAGATGAAATGAAAAAATCCCTACTCTGGAGAAGCTTCTGTCGTGATGTTGCTGGCTGACAATGCCACCTTATATCCACATAATGCTTTAGAAGATGCAAAATGGATTTATATGTAATACCTTTTGTCATTTGAGTCTGATAAAAACCCTTTGAGATAATTAGAGCATATATTATTAATCTTATTTTACAGATGAAGTTTTTTTTGGTTTGTTTTTGTTTATTTGTTTGCAAACCACTTTATTATTACTGACCCTCCCTGATGCTGATCTCTTTCTTAAATCTCATTCTATACTTATTTCTATGACCTACACATACTCAATATTATTGACTTAGAACTTTTTTTGAGTTAACTTTTATATTTATTTTTAGTTTATATCATTCATTTCTACAAGATATTGAGTTACAAATATCCTCCCCATCTTTCCGCTATCCACCACCCCAAAACAGCAATCCCACTGAATACCCCCTCCTCCAATCTGCCCTCTCCTATATTTTCCCCCATCCCTCCTCCAACTTTCTAGTATGGCAAGATGGATCTCTATGCCCCAGTGCCTGTATATCTTATTTCCCAGTTGCATGTAAAGGAAAAAAATGATAATATGTGTATTTTTTTAACATTTCATTTTAAAACTTTGAATTCCAGATTCTTTCCCTTCCTGCATCATCACCCACCCTTACTGGGAAGATAAGCAATTCAGTATAGGTTGTACATGTGAAGCTATACAAAGCTTTTCCATAGTGGATATATTGTGAAAGACTGACTATATTTCCCTCCATCCTATCCTGACCCCGACTTGTTCTATTCTCTACTTTGACCCTGTCTCTTTTCAAAAGAGTGTGCTTCTAACTTCCCTCCCCTCCAACCTGCCCTTCCCTCCATGATCCCCCCTCCCCCTCCCCCCTACTCTCCTATAGGGTGAGGTACCCTATTTACTGTGTATGTCATTCTCTCCCTAAGCCAAATTCAATGAGAGTAAGGTTGACTCATCCCCTTTTACCTTCCTGTTCTTTCCCTCAATCATAACAGTTTTCCCTTGCCTCTTCTATATGGTATAATTTATGCCATTCTGTCCCTCCCCATCTCCTCTCATTATATTCCTCTCTCACCTAGCAATTTCACCTTTTAAGTATCATCCCTTCCTATTCAATTGGTCCTGTTCCCTCTGTCTATGTATACCCGTACACAAATATATACACATTCTCATATGTATTCATATGCCCATAAACCCTCCTATATAGACATATAAATATATGTATACAATATATATACATATATATGTATATGTGTGTACACACACACACACACACACATACACACACACACAACTTCTATTCCCTTCAACTATTCTCATACTGAGAAAAGTTTCATAAGTTACAATTATTGTTTTTCCATGTAGGAATGTAAATAGTTCAACTCTGATAATTTCCTTATGATTTCTTTTCCCTGTTTACCTTCTTATGCTTCTCTTGCTTTTTGTATCTGAATATCAAATTTTCTATTCAACTCTAGGTTTTCATCAAGAATGCTTGAAAGTCCTCTATTCCATTGAATGACCATATTTTCCCCTGAAACATGATACTCAGTTTTGCTGGGTAGGTGATTCTTTATATTAATTCCAGCTCCTTTGCACTCTGGAATATCATATTCCAAGTTCCTTCAATCCCTTTGTGTAGAAGCTGTCAGATCCTGTGTTATCACTGATTGTGTTTCCACAATATTTAAACTGTTTCTTCTTGGTTGCTTGTAATATTTTCTCCTTGATCTGGGAACTCTGGAATCTGGCTATAATATTCCTAAGAGTTTTCTTTTGGGGATCTTTTTCAGGAGGTAATCGGTAGATTCTTTCTTTCTTTCTTTCTTTCTTTCTTTCTTTCTTTCTTTCTTTCTTTCTTTCTTTCTTTCTTTCAAAGCAATTGGGGTTAAGTAACTTGCTCAAGATTACACGGCTAGTCATTATTTATATGTGGGTGCTCATTTTCTGAGGCCGGTTTTGATCCCAGGTCATCCCAAATCCGAGGCGGGCACTCTTAGTCATTTCGCCACCTAGCTGCCCCTGGTGGCTTCTTTCAACCTCTATTTTGCCCTGGTTCTAAAATATCATGGCAATTTTCCTTTGAGGATTTTTTTTAAAGTTTAAAAAGTGGATTTTATTTATTTATGTCAGGGTACATGGTCACCCAAATCAGACAGTGCTTTGGCACACACATTGTGCCAGTTTTATAGAGGTTCCATAGCCAGGTTATGTAAGCTGAAACTACAGTGATTGGTCAGTATACATTTGAATTTCCCCCCAGTGAGAAACCCTAGGCTGGGACTCCTGCCCATAGAACAATCAAGGGAAAGCAAGGGGTGGGGGTCCTGCCTGTTTACAGATCAATCAAGGGAAAGCAAGGGGTGAGGTCCTGCCTGTTTACAGATAAATCAAGGGAAAGCAGGTCCTGCCTGTTTACAGATCAATTAAGGGAGAGGAAGGTGGAGTTATCTGCTTTACAAATCAATGAAGGAAAGGGAAGGTTGAGTTGCCTGCTTTGCAAATCAAGGAAGGGAAGGGCAAAGTGGAGTAGTGTCCAACATTCCCTAATCTTCCTTGTAGGTATTTTCAAACCTTTGACATGGCAGGGTTCACATCTAGGGGTCACATCTAGATTACCCAATTCTGCTCCTAAAGGATGGGGGGGGTCCCTGATAATTAACATTAATGGAGTTAACACTGGATTTGACAAATTGTAGAAAACAATTAATGAGATAGCGTCCTACAATTGGGGCTATGATCAGGAGGAGGAGAGGCTAATACCAATACTAATACCAAGGCTGATATCAATTTAGTGTGTTAGGGGGATGTTCCAGGGGAACAGGGACTGATACCTATTCCTTCGAGGATTTTTTGAAGGATGATTTCTAATTCTTTTTTTGATTATGGCTTTCAGGTAGCCCAATAATTTTTAAATTATCTCTCCTGGATATATTTTCCAGATCAGTGGTTTTCTCAATGAGATATTTCACATTGCCTTCTATTTTTTCATTTATTTGGATCTGTTTAATATTATCTTGATTTCTCATATAGTCACTAGTTTCCATTTGCTCCAATCTAATTCTGAAGGAGTTATTCTCTTCAGTGAGCTTTTGAGATTCTTTTTCCACCTGGCAAATTTGGCTTTATAAGGCATTCTTCACCTAATTGGCTTTTTGAGCCTCTTTCACCATATGAGTTAGTCTAATTTTTATGGTATTATTTTCTTCAGTCAGGTTGTTGGCTCTCTTTTCATCATTTTCCTGCATCGTTCTCATTTCTCTTCCCAATTTTTCCTCCACTTCTCTTATTTGGTTTTCAAAATCCTCCTTAAGCTCCTCTATGGCCTGTAATCAGTTTATATTTTTCTTGGAAGCTTTTTCTACACGAGTTCTGACTTTGTTGTCTTCCTCCTGTTCCATGTTTTGATACCTTTTGTCCCCCAAAAAGGAATCCAGAGTTGGATTGCTAAGCTTGATTTGCTTCCTTTGCTTGCTTATGTTGTTACTCAATTACTTGACTTTTGAGGATTTTTTTGCCACAGTAGAACTCTGCTTCCAGAGAGGGGAGCTTTGTCCCAAATCGGGGATTTCTCAGCTGCCAGAGCTATTAGTTGGCTGCCCTCTCTGAAGCCTCCACACACTCTGGCTCACTGGTCAAGCAGCACAGGACCTCTACCCTAAACCTCAATACATGTCCAAGCAGGTTATAACAAGTATGATTACCCCTCAGAATGGTCTCTTGGTCCCCCTACAATCTGCAGGCCAGGAGTTCTGAGCAGCCACATGGCTGTGGCTGCAGGACCTCAGTAGCTTCTCCCTCCAGGGCAGAGGCCAGATCATACTCCTGGACTCCCTGTTCCCAAAGTCCACTGACCTCTCACTTTATCTTTGACATTTATGGGTTGATAATTCTGGAAACCACCACAGCTGCTGGTGATATACACTCCAGATGTCCCTCTAGCCACAGCTGGTCAGGGTGCCCTGAGGTTAAAACCTCAGGCTTATGTGGGGCTGAGCTCTGCTCCCAGAGTGCTGTGATGGCCCCTGCCTGCCTGCCTTCCTACATGCCAGGCTGTCTTCAGTGGGAGTTTAGTTTTTCTCTGCCTCTTTGTGTGTTCTGTAGCACTAAAATTTGTTTAGAGTCATTTTTTATATGTATTGGAGGAGGTGGAAGTGGGAGCCACATAGAAGTCCTGTTTCTACTCTGTCATATTGGCTCTGCCCCCAGACTTAGAACTCTTATTAAACTATCCAAGCTGTCCTTTCTATTCTCTGGCATCTTTAATTTGTCTCATACTTCTAGCAACAGAAATCTCAAACTATAAAGGTACAGAGAAGTATAGTGTAACATTATCAATTAGATGTCACTGGTTTCCATTTCTAAACCCTGTTCAAATCTTGAATATATATATATATATATTTTTTCCAGGAATCTTTCTTTCTAAGTAAAAATGAAGCAACCCTAATACATGGTAAATTTTTATAATAAAGGTTATTCAGGACAAACCTTGAAATATAGCCCACCATCCATGTACAATCAAGCTACCTCTAAAGATCGTTGTGTTGCCTGTTATGTAACCAAATCAAAACACATTATGGGTTGGGGGAAAGGTATCATTTAAGACCCTGTATTTTTAATATTCCATCTGACAGTACCTTTACTGACCTATGTACAAAAGTGATTACACACACACACACACACACACACACACACACACACACAATCACTTCTGTACAAAGACCCCTAGAGGTACTATCAATTCACATACCAAATATATTTGGTATAGATACATACACACATACAATATTTTATATGTGTGTCTGTATTATGGAGAAGCATAAATTAAATATATTTGCACAATCAGGGCAAAATTATTTTCAATACATTTCTTGCTAAGAAACTGCCCACATTTGCTGCCATTTTGACAATATAATCCAGGTTTATGTGGCCCATGGCCAGATACACCAAATCAAACTGTAACCTCCAGTTTCAGGGTTTAATCAAAATCTAAGTTATCACCATCATCAAAGTTCTGTTAATACCACCTTGAAGTTTCATGACTTTATTATAGGATCCTCTTATGTTAGAAGGCCATTCATTACATTCTGAAGCTGTCTTGAGTGATCTGAGTGAGGCCAGCCCAAGGGAGTTTGATGAGTTCACATGAGTTAATCCTCATTATGTACTTTTTACATATTTTTTTTTCATGAATCAACCTAAAGAGAATCTTGGACTAGATTATCAGGATGATATAGGATTGACTGAATCTAAAGATCTCCTGGAGGAGCTGAAATAGAACTTTTCTCCAAAGATATAAATGATATAACTGTCAGTTAAGTAAAAATCATTAAGTAATTCAATTCAATACTTTTCATGTATTTATGTTTAACTTCTTTAGAGAAAACACAATAGCAAGCAATAGTAAAGAATAGAAAAATAGCTAAAATACATATTTTCCTTAGCTTCATAAAGCTTACACTTTAAGGGGAAAGATCAAAATATAAACAAAGAAAATTGCTTTAAAATTTACAAAAGAGGAAAAGAAAAATGTAAATTAATGTAATACAAATGAACCCTATGAGTAATAAAGGGAAATGCTTAGTAAACAAAGTTAATTAGTGTCTTTGGTGAGAGTAACTGAGGCAAATATTCCTCTTTTATCTTCTGCCTTCTACTCAAACTAGACTTTTCAAGCTCCTCCAAATATATCCAACCCCTTTCCATAGTTATAATTTTGCTATGCTATTCCTTGTAGAAATCATGTATGTCCCACCAAATCCATCTTAACCTGGATCTATTCTTCCTTCAGGCCTTTTTCCAAATACCAACTCTACATTGAGCCTTTCCCCTTACACAACTCTTAGACAAAAGTGGTTTCTTCTTCCTACTAACAGCTATAGAATCATTTATATATTTCTCATGAACTTATTATCTATTTTAATTCATACATGATTATGCCCTGTCTTTCCTATCACATTAAAAAGTCCTTGAGGGAAAAGATTATAGGAGAGGAGAAATTTAGAGATAGAAAATTCCTTTAAAGTCTAACTCCCTCTTTTTATGTATGAGGCAGCTAATATCCAGAAGAGTTGAATGACTTGTCAAAGAATATATAGGCATGTCTGGAAGGGTTAGAGCTGAGATACAAATCCATGGTATAACAAGCCATATTTGCATCTCATTTATATCCAAGCATGTTACTTAAGCATCGTAAAGGTTTATTCTTTGTTGAGTGGAATAAGACTGGAGATCAGGGTATCAAAGACATCCATATATTTTATATATAGTTAATTATCATTCACTATATAATGTTAGTTACAACCAGTTAATTAATTATAAAGTACCTTGACAAAAACATGACTGAGGAAGACTTGTATGCTTTTGTGTGGAAATTGTTTATGTGATGGACTGGATTGGGGAGGTAAGAGAAAAATACCCAGAACAATACTACTGTAATCTAAGTCTAGGGTGATGTGACTCTCACATAGGAGTCAAGAAATTCCTCCAGTAACGGTAATGGAAGGAAAAGTTCATAGGACTTATTATATATAGTGAAGTGGATAAAGGAAAGGAAGAAGAGTCCAGGAGCCTGAGAAACTGAGAAACTAGTATCTCCAATCATAAAGGTGAGAAACCTGGAAAAGAACTGTCAGCTAAAGTGGAAATACAATGAAACAATATTAGTGAGGATGACCAAGTGGAAATGTTCTATAGTTAGTTGAAAAAATAAAAAAATATAAAGAATAAGAGGCAAAGGGGCGGCTAGGTGGTGCAGTGAATAGAGCGCCGGCCCTGGAGTCAGAAGGACCTGAGTTCAGAGCCGGCCTCAGACACTTAATCCACACAAACAAAAACCTAGCCGTGTAACCTTGGGCAAGTTACTTAACCCCAATTGCCCTAAAGGGGCGGCTAGGTGGCGCAGTGAGTAAGAGAGCCGGTCTCGGAGTTGGGATGACCCGAGATCAAATCCGGCCTCAGAAAATGAGCACCCACACATAAATAATGACTAGCTGTGTAACCTTGAGCAAGTTACTTAACCCCAATTACTTTAAAAAAAAAAAAAGAATAAGAGGCAAGGGATGTAAATATAGGTTCCCATGATAACAGGTTCAAGTCAAAAGAATAAACTAACTCTTCTAAGATGTGAGTTTCTAAACTAAGAATAGTGGAGACTGAATGTCAAAGTGTACCAATGAATGAAGGAAAAGGAGGAAGAACAGAGTTTTATAATGGAGAAAGTGGAGGGAAAGTTCTAAAGGAGGGGAACCAAGGTTATATTTTTTTAACAGAAGGGAAGTCTCAAGAATTCCTGATAAAAATCAATCCAAAATTCTATCATGCTCTGAGAAATTCATGATGCTCCTTAGTCTCTTTTTACATATACACCATTCAGTTCTTTATCCTGCTCACTGTAAAAAAATTATAAACAAACAAAAGGTCTGACTACAACCCACAATTGGCAGTTCCACTTAGGGCTGTTTATTATCTTTAGTAATATTACAGGAAGCAAAGATCAAGATTTTCCAATAGGAACCTGACTGAGCACCTGTTAAACATTAGAACTAAATAACCGAAGGAGGTATCAAGGTATTTAAGAGTGGTAGAACTATAAAACAAAGAAACATAATGATAAAGATATGCTGATCAGTTACGAATATAGTGAAAGATAATATCTCTAGTATACACTATGGGAGGGGTTTATAAACTTTTGGATATCATGAACCGAAGCCTATAAATACTTTCTCAAAATAACATTTTAAAACGCATAAAATGAGATATATAATATTACAAAGACAATTATACTGAATGCATTTATTAGATTGATTATGATGTATGTATATGTACATGCACTATGTGTGCATACATATGTGTATATATACATATATGTGCACACTTGTGTGTATTCATATATGTGTATACGCATATATGTGCACATACATATACATATGTACATATAAATACACACAGACACATATATGTATATGTCTGGAATATAGTAAATGTTTAATAAATGCATGTTGGATGACTGACAAAATTAGATGTTACTGACTCACATAAAGCCCACATACAATGACTTCCCAATCAGCAGAACTGCCTCTTTTGCTGAAAGCATCAATTCACCTCAAGTTAGGAAATTCCATTCTGGGTCACAATGATAGAGGATTCCCTTAAGGAAGGTATTCTTTTTTTTTTCCAATGTTTTTCACATAAAATATCTTTTACCCCATTTTTTTTGGTGAAATCAGCTATTCTTATCTATAAAAACAAATTTGTCCTCTACATAAGAAGTAGAGCAAGAAACTACATTTTCCCCTTGAAGGAAGATAAAATACCTCTAATCATAGCCAACTTCCTATGTGTTTTTTTAAAGATACCCCAAATGATTGAATATAATCTTCAAGGGGAAAATATACTGTTAGTGACTAAGTTGTTTTTTCCTTGCAATTGTTTTTCTGGCCAACAGCAATACAATTTTTGCCTCAGAAAAAAATAAAAGTATTAACACAAACATAAAGGGAGGCCCATTTGCTGCATCCATTCTTTATCTCATCAACAGAACTTCCCTTGAACAGTGTTTCCAAAAGTAGAGACTTTCCTTGGGTGAGGAAGAAAGTTAAGCTTTTGGACAAAATTTATGAGATCTAGATGTGCACTGAGACAACATTTTAAATCAGAAATACTGCTAAGACTCTGAGTAATTACTAGTATTAGATGACTGTCAATAATGTAATTAAAATTACTTGCAGTTTCACAATAGCTTAAAAGATTTATATTATTAAATACAGTGAATTCTAGGATGTGAATCCCACCAGAAACTGTTGTTGGTTCATAATGAATTTGAAGATATTAAAATGCATAAGACCACTTTCCTATAAATGATAACAGTAAGTGATCCAACACATTGACAATCATTGACCTCAATGTAAAATGTCTTGAACTTATCACCAGGATTGCAAAAAAAAAAAAAATATAGTAAAACAGTAATATTACCCTTTTGCAATTTTGACGGTTTAAGTTCTCTGTGTATCACAATGTAACTTCAGAAAATTAAACTTTATATTATGTTTTATCATTTGCAAAAAGCAAGTAACCCTAATACAAAAAAAAATAGTGATTGACAACTTTTAAAAAGTCAAATAACAAAATATAGCCAAATGTAGGAATAGAAATAAGATTCAAAAAGTTAACAATCACTTTCTTGACAATGCTGTCCTTAATTACCATCCCTATCTGTCCCCCCCCCCCCCAATAAACATACATAGTATCGATACTGACTTTTTTTCTCTTTCTCTTAGTCACTCTTCCTGCAAAGGATAGGTGAAAGAGAATTTAATATGTATCCATTTGAAGACATAACTAATTTTTTTTTCTCTAGAAATAGTGTAGATACATCTGGTTCTACTATGGGATAAATCAAATGATAAAGAATTTTATTTTAAAGTTGTTACAGCTTTTACTTAAGTTCTTGGCTCCAGCACCCATGTTTAAACCAGAATAGGAGAAAGAATAATGGATTCTGAGTCATCAGCAAGCATTTATTAAATGTGTACTATGTGCTAGGCTGTGTACTAAGAGCTGGAAGTTATTCTATATAAGAGAATGCAGGTTCAAGACCCATTTCTTCACTTACTAGTGACCTCAGCTGAAGCACTTAAACTGTCTGCATCTTGGTTTCCTCATTTGTAAAGAAACTACGTTTAACTATATAAATTCTGAGGGTCTTTCCATATACAGCTTTATAAACTTGTCTAGATGTTAGGGTTTCTAAAGAGGAGGGGTCATCTTCTTTCCTTTCAATGACTTTTAATGAATTCTACTTTTTGCCCATCCATGTTCCCTTTAAAGTTTCCCTTTTCACTGACCCTAGGAAAATGCAGTTTGCTTGTAGAAAAATATTGCCAAGTTGACATTTGTGTGAAGTACTTATTTTTATGTTTAATTAATCTGCCTCATGAAAAATAATCAAGAATAAATATTATTAAACATGAATTAAATATAGTTAGGTTTAAGTTTTATTCAATTTAAAAATTAAACTATTTAAATTTCTCCAGTTTTCAGAAATTGTTGCTCCTATAACACAGACATGCTTCATCAATATAAAGAAGAAAAAAATAGAGGGAACAATGTATAGTCAAGAAAATGCAAGTAACAGGGAACCACCCATAATAGCAATATACTGGGGAGGAGTATTTTTTTTTAAATGCGTTGCAAATGCTTCAAATTTCCACCAGATTTTAAGTTACAAATTTTCTCCACATTTTCCCCTACCCACATCCCTAAAATAGTGGTCACACAGGATATCCCCTCCTCCAATCTGCTCTCCCCCATACCCCCCCCCCTTCGACTTTTCCAGTAGGGTATGGTGGATCTCTATGCCCCAGTGCCTGTATGTCTTATTTCCCAATTACATGTAAAATAGTATTTATAATAGTATATATATCCATATCCATCCATCCATACATATATATCTATCTATATCTATGTGTCTCTGTGTGTATATATATCCATATCCATATATATATATCCATATCCATACATACATACATACATACATATCTATCTATATCTATGTGTGTGTGTGTGTGTGTGTATGAACATTTGGTTTTAAATGGTTAAATTTGGTTTTGAATTCCAGATTCATTCCCTTCCTCCCTTGTCACCCACCCTTACTGGGAAGATAAGCAATTCAATATAGGTTGTATGTGTGTAGCTAAAGCCAAACATTGCCATAGTAGATATAATATACAAGACTGACTATATTTCCCTCCATCCTACCCCCCCCCCCATTCTATTCTCTACTTTGATCCCGTCCCTTTTCAAAAGTGGGTGCTTCCAACTGCCCTCTCCCCCAGTCTGCCCTCCCCTCCACCATCCCCCCTCTCTGCCCCTCCCCCGATACTCTCCTGTAGGGTGAGATACCCTATTTAGTGTGTATGTCATTCCCTTGGGGAGGAGTATTTACTTCTATTTTCTTTAGTCATGACTCCTTTTTCAATGTCTGTGATGTCTCATTATAGCCTACAAAGGCTAGATCCCTATCCAATCCATAAAGGTTGCTTTAATATCTGGGAGCTGTACTGCTGTTGCTGCTGCTGTTGCTGCTACTACTCTTACAGTGCCAATGTCACTAGTAATAGTAGCAACTAATACTATTACTATACGACCATTACTGTCTAGTATTATAATGTTTTGATGTTTGCAAATCCCTTTGAAAACATTATCTTATATGATCCTCACAACAACATGAGGAGGAAGATATTCTTATTACCCTCATTTTTTTTTTCAATTGGATGTGGTCATTAAGACCCTATATTGTTCATCTGGATTGACAATTTTTTTTCATAGCTCAGTTCATGATGGGCATGAAGTAGATTGAGCCCATGTGCCCTGGGCATATTTCTATAGGAAATAAGACCACATGACTCCCCCTTCATTAAACTCTACTGGCATCCTAATAACCCTAAGATAAAATATAAATGTAATATTTATACTATAAATAAAATAAATTATAAATATTTAAAAAAACCCATTCTCTTTGATATTTTAAGTCCTTTATCATCTGGTCCTTTCCAGCTTTAAAAAATCTTCCTATACATTACTTTTAAAATATATTCTAGGATCTATTTTCTCTCTCTTGAATATGGGGCTCATCTCCCATCTCTGGGCCTTTGTACTGATTGTCTCCTATGCCTGAAATGTTCTTTCCTCTCCTCTCTGCTTCCTTTCTTCAGTATTCAGTACAAATCCCATTGTCTGCAAGAGGCTTTTCTAGGTCTTCTCCTTTCCACTCGCCCTCTCCATTACAGGCTCACTTTCCAGGCCCTACTCCCCTTCCCAGGTTCCCTTTCCTTTCCAGGTTCTCCTCCCTGTTCCAGGTCCCCCTTCCCTTTCCAAGTTCTCTCCCCTTTCCAGGTCCTCTCCCCTTTCCAGGTCTTCCTCTTCTTTCCAGTCCCACTGCCCTTTCTAGGTTCCCCCCTTCTTTCTAGTGCCTTCCCTCTCAGATTGTCTTTTATTTCTATTATATTTATCTTGACTGTACACTTTTTTTTTTTGCAATGAGAGAGTGAGCTCTTTGTGTTTTTGCTTTTTGCCTATTTATAACCCCAGTACATAGCACAGTTTCTACCACTTAATAAACATCTGTTGACTGAATCACCAAACTGTTATTTCATTGGTATAGGGAATTTCTGGATGAGAAAACTTCTACCAGTGTTGTTTGGAATCATCACAGCCACTCATAGCTTTAGAGATTTATCAGGGGCACTCAGAGGTTAAGTGATTGCCTTAGGATCACATCATCAGTATATGTCAGAGATGGGACTGGAACCTGGGTCTCCCTGATTTTAATAATAGCCTTCTATGCACTATGTATGTCATTCTGACGTTTTTTTTATTTTAAATTTTTTACTAATAGTATTTATATATATTTGAAACATTTAATGTTAAGACCTCGAATTTCAGATCCATTTCCTTCCTCCCTTGTCACCCATTCCCTCTGGAAAGATAAGTAATTCAGTATATCTTGTGCATGTCTAGCTATGCAAAACATTATCATAGTAGATATATTGTACAAGGCTGCTTATAATTCCCTCCCACTCATCCCACCCCCCACCTGGTCCATTCCCTATATGATCCTGTCCCTCTTCTATAGTGGGTACTTCCAACCTCCCCTCCCCCCAAGGATGCCCTCCCATCCATCATCCCACCTCTCATCCCCCTTCCCCCTATTCTGCTATAGGTTGAGATATACCATTTAGTATGTATGTCATTCTCTCCCTGAACCAAGTTCAATGAGAATGTAGTTTTGCCTTTTTGCCTTCCTATTCTCCCCCTCCCTTGCAATCATTTCCCCTTGCTTCTTCTACATGAGATAGTTTACCCTACCCTGTCTCTCCCCATCTCCTCTTGCCACTTTCCTCTCTCACCTCATAATTTCATCCCTTGAGTATTCTCCCTTCCCAACAAATTCAACCTATGCCCTCTATCCATATATAACTGTAACCATATACACACACATTCACATATGTATTCATATGACCACACACCCTTCTTCCATTATTTTCATAGTGAGAAAGATATCATCAATCACAGTTACTGTTTTTCCATATAGGAATGTAAATAATTCAACTTTGATAAGTTCCTTTTGATTTCTTTTCCCTGATTACCTTCTCAGGCATCTCTTGCTTCTTGTGTCTGGATGTCAAATTTTCTATTCAATTCTGGTTTTTTCCTCAAGAATGCTTGAAAGTCCTCTATTCCACTGAATGACCATATTTTCCCCTGAAACAAAATACTCAGTTTTGCTGGGTAGGTGACCCTTGGGTTCATTCCAAGCTCTTTTGCCCTCTGGAATATCATATTCCATGCCCTTCCATCCCTCAGTGTAGAAGCTGCCAGGTCCTGTGCTATTCTGATTGTGTTTCCACAATATTGAAATTGTTTCTTCCTGGCTGCTTGTAGTATTTTCTCCTTGATCTGGGAGTTCTGGAACCTGGATATAATATTCCTGGGAGTTTTCTTTTTGGGATCTTTTTCAGGAGGTGATCGGTGGATTCTTTCAACCTCTATTTTGCTCTCTGGATCTAAAACATCAGGGCAATTTTCCTTGAGAATTTCTTGAAGGTGATTTCTAGGTTCTTTCTTTGATCATGGCTTTCAGGTAGTCCAATAATTTTTAAATTGTCCCTCCTGGATCTATTTTCCAGGTCAGTGGTTTTTCCCATGAGATATTTCACATTGCCTTCTAATCTTTCATTTGTTTGGATCTGCTTAACAGCATCTTGATTTCTCATAAAGTCATTAGCTTCCATTTGCTCCAGTCTAACTCTGAAGGAATGAATCTCCTCAGTGAACTTTTGAGATTCTTTTTCCATCTGGCAAATTCGACTTTTTAAGGCATTCTTCTCCTCATTGCCCTTTTGGGCCTCCTTTGCCATTTGAGCTAGTCTATTTTTTAAGGTGTTGTTTTCCTCAGTCAGGCTGTTGACCCTCATTTCATACTTTTCCTGCATCCTTCTCATTTCTCTTTCCAATTTTTCCTCCACTTGTCTTATTTGATTTTTAAAGTCCTTCTTAAGGTCCTCTATGGCCTGCAACCCGCTCATGTTTTCCCCTGGGGCTTTTGGAGCAGGACTTCTGACCTCACAGTCCTTTTCCCACTCTATGCTCCCAAAATAGGAGTCTAGGGTTGCATTTTTCTGTTTCCTTTGCCTTGGCATGTTGCCACTTAATTACTTGACTTTTGGGCTTGTTGCCACACTATGGCTTTGCTGACAGATAGGGGAATCTTCGTCCCAAACGTGTGGGAGGGCAACTTCCATTTCTGGCAAGCTATAAACCCACCCATGACTTCCACCTCAGATCACAATCCAGATCCAGGAAGGTTAAAGCAAGAGCGATTACCCCCCAAGACTGATCGCTGGATCTCCCTACAGTCCGCAGGCCAGGAGCTGGAGCTGCCTCTGAAAACTACAAAATGGCATGTCTCCTCAGTGGCTTCTAGGCCCCAGGGGAGGAAGCTGACACATTCCCCAAATACTGGTCCCAAAGTCCATAGGGCTCTAACCTCTCACTTTGTCCTAGGCACGTCTATGTTGATAATTCTGGAGTCACCACAGCTGCTGGTGTTCTGGGGTCTCTCCAGCCGGCTGCTGGCCCTGCCACCCTGGGGCTAAAACCTTAGCTCAAGGGGACCTGGGCTCTGCTTGGCTTGGCTCCCCGCGCTCTGCATGCTGCGTGCTGCCATCTCCCAGAGTGCTGCACTGGTCCTTCCTGCAGGGTTGCTGGGCTGTCCTCAGCGGGAGGTTAGCTTCTCTGTGTCGTTCTGTGGGTGCTGGGGCTCCAGAAGTTGTTCAGAGTCCCCTTTTATATAGTTTGAGGGGAATCTGGGGGCAGAGTGGCTTGGATGAGCTATTTCTACTCCGCCATCTATTACCCTCATTTTATAGAAAGGGAAATTGAGGTTGAGAGAGGGTAAGGAATTTGTGCAAACTCTAAGCTAGTAAATATCTGAAACCAATTTTGAACTCAGGTCTTCTTGACTCCAGGACCAGTACTCCATCTCTTACTACTTACAATCACCAGTCCCACCACCAACACCACCACACAGAAGCTGTGAAGCTCTTGTACTTTTCTTTTAGAAAATAAATGACAAGTGACAGTCTAAATGACAGTTTAGTTAGCTTAGTTTGGTGCTGAATAAATAACTAGAACCAAAAGATAGCCATCCATCAATGGGAAACTGAAAAAGGGTTTTGTTTAGAGTATCCCATGGATTTTGTTCTTAGCCTTGCGCTGTTTAATATTTTATACATGACTTGAATGAAGGCATAGATGACTAGATTGACAAATTTTCACAATACATGAAGTTAGAAAAGAGTGAATAGGTTGTATGAAAGAGTTAATATCTGAAGAGAAAATGAGAGCACAGGAAATGGGACTTTATATGTTCAAATTAAATTCAATAGGAATGAATATAACATTGTGAAGTAGTACAGTATATCATAGAGGGAGCCACTCTTAGAATCAAGAAGTCTTGCCTCTGACACAATTGACTGTATGGTTCTAGATGAGTCATTTAATCTCTCAGTGTCCTGGGTAACTCTACACAGTACATGGCACAAAATTAAAATAGTACATAAAATTAATATATGTAGTTATATTGATAATTATATAAGACATTGTATAATATAATATATTTAAATAATAATAAAAATAAATATTTACTATTAGATTATGTGTGCTAGTTTACTTTGTTAAAGGTAATTTTGTCAGAGTTCCCTATACCAATGAAATTATAGGTCTAGGGCCCCTCCCCCCAGAAGAGTTAAGTTATTCACTTGGAATGTTTAAAAGACAAATTTATAAATGGGGTTAGACTATATTCACTATAATAAGGACTCAGGATCTTTGGGAAAGTCAGTATGAAACAATAGCATAACATGGAACCCCAAAAAGCTCATATAATGAAAGGTGCAGTGTTCAGAATGAGAGAGGTAATACTTACTCTGTTATGCCTCAGCCAGAAGAAAAAAAAATCTAGGGTATTTGGACATCCGGCTCCAGGTGCAACATTTTACATAAGACATGTCTCAGTTGCCAAATACTTTTGATTTCACCTCCACAATCTCCTGTACCCTTTTCTCCTCTAATATAATTACTATCCTAATTCTGACAGACATCAGACTGGATCAATAGAATTCTAATTGATCTCATTGTTCATGTCACATCCCTTTCTAATCTCTCTTTCATAAAACAGTTAAACTCACTCCCCTGCTCTAGAGTCTCCCAGGGCTTCTTTCTGTCCTTAGCAAAATTTCCAAGCTTCTCTAGTTTTCATTTAAAAACCCTAATTGAAATACAGGGTACCTTTCCAGGATTCATACACATTATTCCTCTATATACAATCTATATTGCAGTCAATCTTGTTCCCTCTACCATTTCATATCTCTCCATTTTTTTGTATGTATTGTCCCCCACCTCTACCATTTTGAATTGGTAGCGGCTTTTGGGGCTTATGTCATATGTGATACATGATTTATTTTGATCCTCCACAATTGTCATCATCTTTGTTGTTGGAAATATCTTTGTATTTTATATATTCTGTATTCATTTATCTGTGCTCGTATCATAAATGATAACATCAAGATTACTGAAGATATTTTGCCTCTTTATTCTCAGTGTCTAGCATAGTTTCTTTTACTTAATAGGTGCTGGTTAAAATGAAATGAATGGAATATCAAGTTTTTGCTAATGTTATTTTTTTTTGAAGTATCATGTTTTAATTTTTTTTGAAACTATGACAGATTTTTCAGGAAATATTTCTTTTCTTCTAGAAACAAACTACATTTTCTTCAATATCACTGTGCTACAATATTGGTATATATAAAAATATACTTAATTGCTTCTCCATTTGGAAATAAGGGAAAATCAATATTTGTTCAGTAGATTAGTTATAGAAAATGGTATTTGTATAATAGACATTCACTAAAAATGAATATTGTGCTTATCTAAGAGATCTGATAACAATATATTAAAAAACTATTTAGCTTAGGTCAGCATTTAAGATATCATGTAATCAAATGGATAATTCAATGTCAAAAGATATAGGTTAAATTATTTGAATCATAGAGCAATGAATTTGAATGAAAAAGATTGAATATCAAGAAGTCCACATACTTGTGGTATGGAGAAAGGAAGAAGAAAGGAGAATGGGAGACATGTATGTAGGTTGACTGGCTAAAGAAGGAAAACTAATTTTAGTAGCATAAATAATCTAACAAACATAATCATATACAGGATTCTGCAGCTTCTTAAAAATAACTTTCAGATTATCTGGATTTTGATGATATATTCTGTACTTTTTTAGTTTGACTTATTTTAAAGCTGATTTTGTATTTTTGCCTAGACCATTTGAAAATCAGACATTTATTCTAGTTTGTATACTGATAAATAATTTAGGCAAAATTAATTGCAATCATATCATACCTACAAGAATAGTTCTGTTAATGTGAGTTAGCTCTGTGGATAAACACATGTAATAGTTGCCCAGGGATATTTAAATATTCCTGTAGGTCAGTAATTGGTAATGTCTTCATCTTATAACATCTTTTTCCTATTTGGAATTTACAGTAATTGTAATGATTGACCAACCAGAAAGTTAACCAAGAGATGATAAATGCCTTTGCTGTAATAACTCTTTGATAATGACAGTAGAAAAGTGACAATAAGAGACAATTGATTCTTACAGAGCTTTAGACTGCCAATAAATTTTAATTTCCTTGAGAGATCTTATATAGTAAAATCTCTGTCCAGTGATCAGCATTTTGTATATTTCTAGAGAATCTGAATCACATTCATATTGATCTTTTTCTCTAACTTATGCCTAAAGGCATTTTTTCCACAGCTAAATGGAGGGATGGCTCATAGGTTCTCCATGGTGTAATGAATGAAGGTGGTCATGGAATTAGAGTTGGTTTCATTGTGTAGCCAAAACAATAAGAAACATCCTTTTGTAGGGCACCTAGTCATCCTATCAAGACATTCTCAGAATAAATTCAAAGAAACAAATTAATATGTTACTATAAGTTGCAAAGGAAGAAAGAGAAAAATTCTGTGAAGAAAATGCTTTCTAAACTAAGCCAACACATATGTAAGTTAACATATTCAGTGACTTTAATGTAAAAGTTAGTATAAGGGGAAGGAAAGAAAATATATTGGTAAATATGTTTTGGGATTAGGAAATTAAAGGGCCACAAAAAAAAATGAGTACAAAGAATACAGAGAAGTATGGGAATTTATATGAACTTAGACAAAAAGAAATGGGAAGAATAAGGAAAACAACATAAATAATAACTGAAACTATCCAATAAATTAGAAAGATAAAAACAATCTGAATGCTGTATAACTGTAATGATCGTTTGGCCTCAAAGAAGCAAACGTAAGAGGTTCTAGGTACTGAATATTACATATGTTTCCAGACTTCATTTATATTTTGTTTATTTTTGCTGAATTGCTCACCCCCATCCACTTTTTTTACTCTTTGTCACAAAAGATGGCTATGTGGAAAGGTAAAGATAAGATATATTTAGAAATGAAGGTGAAATAGAAACACAATATATCAATAATTTTTAAAGGATTAAGAGGTCGGTGAACCTAAATTAAAGGCTTAATGTATAGTTAAAAGTATATTTGCTCTATATCAAAAATATTTTCTTCAAGAAAGTAAGCTGGTAGAGGAAAATGACATAAATAAATGGAATTGATTACATTTTAACTGACAGAAAATAATTGATTATTGGAACAAGATTCACTTTAGAATAAAATTTTTGCCTGATTGTGAACTTAATGACTAGTTAAAGCAAAAGTCAAAATCAATATTAAATTAAGATAAAAAGTAAATTGAGATAGCCACTAAATGCAAATATAAAAATTTTAATCTCTCTTACCTAGATAAGTTGTTATGGTAAAAGGTAAAAAATTAAGAAAAATAATGATATCAGTTGTTATAAGCACAATTTCTTTAAGAAACTTAACCAATGTAGAATGTCATCACAATGGAGAGACCAAAAGAATGCAGAATATGCTTAAACTCTTGGACAAATAGAAAACACGTGGCAGTATAGAGTAACACTAGTTTAAAGTACAAGTGTATGTGCAAAAACATTATGAAATTATTGCTCACAAAATAGGGAAAGGTGTAGTTATAAAAATGAACCAATAGAAAAACTGCTGTGAAACTGCAGATGTAATTCTAAGGAGCACACCAGATATAAACAAATGACTAGAAATCTTCGGTCATTTCTGTAACAATCTATTCGCATCAATTAAATAAAACCACTATTTTGTACTATTAAACTTCAGTATCAAGTGTCTTTTAAATTAAGTGTCAATGGCACTTACAAAGATGAAGTTGAAGAAGAGTCACTGAATTTTCCACATATATAGAGAAGAAATCTGTCCTGGACACAGTACAGTTTTTAATATCTCAAAGATGGCAAGATTCAAAGAGCAAAGATTCAAAAACACAGTATTTTTTAAAAGAAATAAAGTATACATTAGAAATTATTGACCCGTGTGCCTCTTTTGTCATCTCTATAAAATCTTTAAGATAATGGTCCTGTACTCACTTAAATAATATACTTGATGAAAACATTAAAAATAAATAGAACTTCAGAAAAGACTTGCTTTAATATATTATATCTTTATGTCCACATGACTAAATAAACATTGTAGATAACCTGTTGCAGTTATTGTTTAGGGAAATTAATTTTAACACCAAATCAGTATACCCTGCTACTGACACTATGAGTTAGTGTCAAGATACTTGGCTGACTTAACACCAACAATTCTATCAACTTTTAATCACATGATTTCCACAGAATTATCCTTATTTGTGTACCAGAACCTTAGTGGAAAAAGCTGTTAACCATTCTCAGAACTGAGACTTTCAGGAGACTCACATTATTAACAGAGAGATTATTTCCTTAAGACTTATCTGAGGTACTAAGAAAATAGTAGTTAATAGTTAATAGTAGTTTGGTGTAGTTAATAGACTATATAGAAACATTCTTTTAACCATTGTGTATCTAAAATTAAAGTCCTTATCCAGGATCCAAGAATCAATATACCATAAGTGGCAATAAATCACATAAATACTGACATTCACTATAAGAGAAACAAAAAATGATGCAAGGAAATTATAGCCAACGGAAAGGTGACTAAGAAGTCCTCTTTGTTGAAGAAGAATGTTGGTGGAATTCGCTTTATCATGCATCCAAAAGAAACAAATGGTTTATTTGGTAATTTTTCATTGCTATGATTACCATGAAGATTAGCAAAAAAATAATACAATGAAGATAAATGCTGCCTATATGCAATCATCTCCTCCAGAGGATGAAATAGTAGATAAATTACACAAACACAATAATAAATTTTATAAATTTTAATACTAGGTAAAATGAACATAAAGGTGCAGAAGAAGTTAGAAAATATGGTTCAGGATCAAGATGTGTAAAAGACAAAAGGTTCTAGTCTACACAACAGTCTCATGTCTCTGTATCAGGAAAACTTTGTTCAAGGAGATAGAAGGTAATAGAGCTATTAAACACTGAAAGTCTACAGAAAAAAATGTGTAACCACTTAGCACATTGCCTGGCACATAGCGGGCTATGTAAATGCTTATTCTGTTCCTCTCCCTTTTTCTCCACCTATATCTTAATATACAGAAAGTAATTGGTTACTAATCTGATAGTCATTTCTGAATCAGTTATCATCAAACCACCAACTTATTAAAGCAAAGATAAAAGTTAATAGCAAGATAGAATAAAATGATTTCTGAAAAAGTTTGTATTCATCAACTCACAGTCCCACAAATAATAGATCAAAATGAAAATCTCCCAGACACACCATTAGATTGACTGCGGACAATGTGTAAAAACAAAAAGGAGGCCCCCAAACAAAGAATCAAGTCATAGAATCAAAGAAGATGATTTGAAAAATCCAAAATTAAACACATAATATTAAAATAACTAGGGTTAAGAAATCATATTGGAACAAGTGGAAGCATTTCTAACGAGTGTATTAGAAATGCAATAGATTTAAAGATAGAAATAAGGATAGCAACTATTTGAAATTTGAGTTCTTTAGAGAATTTTTAAAAAAGAAAATAGATTCTTTAAAACAAATAGTAGTAAATTATTTTGAAACAGATATCACTGAAAGATTTGCAGTGTCAAAACTAAAAAAAAAAATGAGATATGGTAAAAGTAAAAAAAAAAAAGAGATGTTGTAAAATAGTTGAAATCAGTGGTAGATTAATTGACCTTGAAGGAAGAATACTAGAAGATAATTGGAAATATTGATCTCCCAGGGGAATACATAGATACAAACAAACAAAGAAAAAATGAAACAAATGCATAAACCTTACTTCAGTCATAGAAACCGGCCAAAATCCTAGGAAACCAGGGACAAATGAAAGTTATAGTTAATTATTTCTTATTTTCATGGACATATATTGTTTATACATAGTTTTCCTGCATGCTGTCTTCCACAGTAGACAGTAAGCAACTTGAGAGTAGGATGTTGAAAGCCCAAAGATTGATACATAGCACCTTAATACATGCTTGTTGACTGACTGACAATAGTATTTACAATGCATTAACAATAAGAAATTTTTGTTACATTTCACTTCCTTATCCTTTTTCTCCTTCCTATCCCCTTGCCATTTTATTTCTTTTGAAATTAGAAGACTTTTATACTTACATATACAACTATATATATATATATATATATATATACACACACATGTGTATATACATATACACATACATATATATGTGTATCTATCTATATCTATATACATATGTACAAACACCTATGTGTGTGTGTGTGTGTGTGTATAGTTTCCTCTTAAACACATTCTTAATGAAAGTAGATTACCAGAACTATCAGCCCTCCTCCCCTTTCTAAGTCCTTCATATTGATTCTTCCTCTTGTACCTCATTTGTATAAAATAACTACACTTTTTTTAGCTGTTCTTGAATGGCTTTACTTTTTTAAGTCATAACATACTCAGGCCTACAAAAATCTTTCTACCCAATTACTAATGACATATATTTTACATTTTACAAATATAAAAAGTAAATGGTCCCTCCTTATTGAATCCCTTCTAATCAGTCTTCAGTATGTACCTTATGTTTCTTTTGGCACTTTTGTGTCAAATCTTCTATTGTGTTCAGGGGTTTTGTTATTGTTGTTGTTTTGTTTTGTTTTATTTTTAACAAAGTCTTGAATGTCTTACAGTTGATCAAATGATTTTTTTTTCATTCAGGATTATGCTTAACTTTGCTGGGTATGATATTTCTGGCCAGAGCGACAGATCTTTTGTTCCTTGATATAGGGTTTTAAGACCTGTGGTCCTTTATCATCCTTACATCTAGGTCATGTGTGATTCTAATTGTGGCACCACCATATTTAAAACGTTGTTTTTTCTTGTTGCTTTTGATATTTTACTCCTAAGCTGGGGGTTTTAGATTTTGATTATAATATTCTTGTAAGTTTTTCTCATATGATCTCTTTCAAGTAGTGATTATTGTATTTTTTTCTATTTCTACCTTCCCCACTAGTTCTAATGCTTCAGTACAATTTTCTTTAATTATTTCTTGTATCATCAAATTAAGATTTTTTTATCATAGTTTTCAGATACTCTGATTATTCTTGTTTTCTCTTCTTGTTTTGTTCTCTAGATCCATTGTTTTTTCTTATAAGATGTTTCATTTTCTATTTTTTTCATTCTTCATATTTTGTTTAATTATTTCTTGATCTCTTATAACTTTGCTGGCTTCACCTTGTCCAAGTCTAATTTTCAAGGAGTCATTTTCTTCCTTATGATTCTGGGTCTCCTCTTCTAATTGTTTGACTTTTTTCATATCTTCTTATTCTTGGATTATTCCTTTTTTAAAAGTTTTACTTCATCTCTCTCCTTTGATTTTTAAGGTCTTTTTATTTTAACTTTTATGAATTCTTGTTGGGCAAGTGACCATTTGACATTACTCTTTGGGGATGAAGAGGGTTTCTTTGCTTCAATATCCTCCTCTGAAGATGAACCCTGGATTCTTTCTCCTTTGCCTCTGCATTTTTTGTTAATTTTCACAATCATCTCTAGCCCTGGGGCAGGGGGAATGGTGCATTTTGCTCAAGATCTTCAGTTCTCCCCTCTAGCCTGAAACCAAAGCCAAACCTCCAGTCTCTTGCAAGTGCCCACACTGCTTCTGCACTCACCAGGCATGTGCTGTTTCCTTATTTCTCCCCGCCGCTCTCTGCAGCACAGCTAGGTCTGGTGTTCTTAGTCAGCAGAAGTTCCCTTTATCTTCCCAAGGCTCAGATGTCCAACTCCTCTCAGTATGAGGGGGAGGGTGGTGGTGGTAGTGTAAAAGTTCCTGTGACTGGGAACTGGGCAGCCTCCTAAACCCAGGACTTGCTGCTTGTTGTTACTGTGGAACCTAGCCTGGAGATGTTTACTTTTCACCGGAACCAAATCGCTCCTGGGATTTTTCTTCTGATCTTCTGGAAATCTCCCAGCAAGACCTCTGCTGTGCCTCCATTCTTATTTAGTTTTACCCTCACTTTGTTGACCCTAAGATGCAGTTTTATTCCTTTTGAGGGGGAAAATCTTGAGAGCTTGGAGTTTTCCGAGGTACTCTGCTATCTTTCCAGATTCTTCTAGGCAATTTTCTAACACCATGGGTTAGAAAGAAGTTACTGAGCTGCATTAGAATAAATTTATCACTGGGGCTCTCTATGAAATCAAAGGTCCACTCCAGATCTCTATACATCTTTATGTATATGTTAAATCCCAGTAAAGTTCCCTAAAGGCAGGAATTGTTTTTGTTTGTTTGTTTTGTTTTGTTTTGTTTCAGTTTGTTTGTTTGGGCTTTTTTTTTTTTTTTGTATTTACATTCTCAGTGCTAGTACAGTCCCTAACATATAGGAGGTGCTTAATCAAAGCTTTTTTGATTAATTGATTGATTAGTTAGAAATTACTGGTAGGAATGTTGCTCTACAAATGTATACTGCAAGATGTTTTTGCAACTTAATAAGTACTACAGACATCTCTGAGGTAGAGGGGTTGGCACTTGCCCAGAGTTTTAGTGTTAAGTAGGATTTAAAACTTTTTTTTTTTTTTGCTTTTTGGGGGGCAATTGGGGTTAAGTAACTTGCCCAAGGTCACATGGCTAGGTTTTTGTTTGTGTGTGCGTTAAGTGTCTGTCCTGACTCCAGAGCCAACACTCTACTCACTGCGCCACCTAGCCGCCCCCGGGGTTTAAAACTTTAACTGAGGATTTAAAACCTGATGTTCTAATTCAGGTCAACACACTTCTTGACTAGATTCACTACACATTTGTTACAGTCTCAACTGAACACTCACTGCAACAAAACAATCCTTACACACCTTCAGAATAAATTCCCTAAACCACTGACCACAGCAGTTCTACACATTTTCATCTTTCTCCAGGCTCCTCAACAGTAACCTTCCCAACAAACTTGCCTCATGAAAATTGAGCCGATTTTCAATTTTCCTCTTCTCCTTACCTCTTCTCACATCATCAGATATACTCCCTTATTGTTTCCTCCTTCAGCCCTATCTCACTTGAAAAGGTTGCCCTTTATCTAGTTCAAGAGAAGTCCTTCCCTATGCAATAACTGTCTTGTGTTACCAATGATGATCTTATGGACTTTTTCTCAGTTCTCATGCTTCTTGATCTAGAATATTTGACACTGTTGAATAAATCCCCACTGGAAATTCTTCTTCCTAGGTTTTTATAACATCCCTCTGTCATGAATGTTCTCCCACCTATCTAAGAGTAATTTCTTGGTATCTGTTACTGGATTTTCATTCAGAACAATCCTACAAATTATGATTATTCTCTATCTGTCTTGTATCTTCTCTATATTTATAATATACAGCATCATGCTTGATCTCATCATTTCCTATGACTTTGATTATCATATCTATACAAAGGAGTTTCAGTTGTATTTGTTGGTATAGTCTCTCTCTTGAGTTCCATTCTTCCAACTGCTAATAATTTATTATTTTTCTAGGCAGATTATAAAATCTTTTTGATAGTTTCTATCTAAATTCTTTAAAGATTTAAGTTTCTCTCTTAAACTGTTCTGGAACATTCAGCTGCAATTCCATTCTTTCCTGGGAATCCACAGAGTTCTGGGGTTCATCAGATATTTAATTTCCATTGTCTTGCAATATTTATTTAACTATATTTGCAATCATTTGGATTTTTTCCTCAGTTTCTGTGTTATCAGCTTCTGCTCCGGTTTTAGCTGACTTTTTTTTTCCTTCTGAGATATTTGGTGGGGTTTTTATTTCTCTGTCATTCACTTTCCTAATTCTTAGCCTTTGACAATGGGTTACTCAATGAAATCAGTTGATATCTAGTAAACAACTACTGTGTGCCAAGCCCTGTGCTAAGCACTAGGGATATAAAAAGAGGCAGAAGATAGTCCCTGCCTTCAATCTAATGGGGAAGAAAGTATGCAAAGAAATACAGAGAAATCAACTTATATACAGGATAAAAAAATAATTAACAGAAGAAATTCACTATAATTAAGCAAAGTAGGAATGCTTCCTGTAGAAGGTGGGATTTTAATTGGGATTTTAATTAATTTTAAGGAAGTCAGGGAGGTCAGAAGTCATAGCAGAGGAGGGAAAGTATTCAGGCATGGGAGATAGCCAAAGAGAATGTGGAAACTGGAAGGGTGGAGGGTCTTGAACATGGAAATGCCAGAAGGCATCTTGTCATTAGATGAAAGAGTATATGTCAGGGAGTAAGATAAAAGAAGATTGGAAAGGTAAGAGGGGTCTAGGGAATAAAAAGCTTTGAATGCAAAACAGAGCATTTTGTATTTGTGCTTGGAAGCAACAGGAAACCACTGGAGTTTGTAGAGTAGTGAAGTGAAATGATGGACTTATGTTTTAGGAAAATCACTTTAGTAGTGGAATGGAGGATAAACTAGAGTAGGGAGAAACTTGAGGCAGGTAGACACACCGGTAGACTATTCAAGTAGTTCATCTGTGACATGATGAGGACCTGTACTAGGGTGAATGAATTGTCAGAAGAGAGAACAGGAAGTATTTTAAAGATCTTGCAAAGGTATAATTGACAGGCTTGGTTAAGAGATTGAATATGGGGGGTGAGAGATAATGAGGAATCCAGAATGACTCCTATGTTGGGAGTCTAAGGAATGTAGTGGATGGTATTGCCCTCTACAGTAATAGGGAAGGAAAGAGGGAGTGTGTGGTTTAGGGGAAAAGATAACAAGTTCTCTTTTGAACATATCGAGTTTGAAGTATCTACTGGACATCCAATATGAGATATCTGAAAGACATTTAGAGATGACAGATGGAGGTCAGCAGAGAGACTGAGGCAGGAAAGGTAGATTTGAAAGTCATCAGCATAGAGATAGTAATTTTATCCATGGGAGCTGATGATAACAATCACCAAGTGGAATAATATAGAGGAAGAAGAGAAGAGGATCCAAAACAGAATCCTGAGGGACACCTATGGCTACTTGGTGAGATCTAGAAGGGAATCCAACAAAAAAAAATACAGAAAAGGGACTTTCAGATCAGTAGGAAGAAAACCAGAGGTGTGTGGTGTCACAAAAGTCTATTTGAGTATCAAGGAGAAGAGAGTGCTCAACAGTGTCAAAAGCTACAGAGAACTTAAGGAGAATGAGGACTATGAAATGGCCATTCACTAGATTTGGCAAATAAGAAATCATTAATAATTTTGGAGAGAGCAATTTTAATAGAATATAAGATTAAAGACAGATTATAAAGGATTAGGAAGAGAATGGAAGGACAGAAAGTGGAGGCACTTATTGTAGACCATCTTTTCTAGGTGTTTTGCTAAAAAAGGCAGAAAAGACATAAGATAATAGTGGGGGTGAATGGATTCAGCAAAAGCTTTTTTTTCAGGCTAGGGGAGACATGGGTATATTTGTAGGCAGTAGGAAATTAGTCAGTAGAGAGAGATTAAAAATAAATGAAAGAGTATGGAGGGCAGAGGGGGAAATCTGTTGGAGGAAAAGGGATAGAATGGGATTGCATAAAGCCTGTGTCAATCTCCTCTAATGTGGGAGAACTAACTTTTCCCCAGGCGCAGGCCCTAAGCCAAGTAACTTCTTGAAGGATGAGATTTGATCCATCCCTATGCTATTCACTTCTCCTTCCAATCCAGTCCAGTACGATATACTAACCACCTTTCCTATCTCTCTCCATTCTTTGATTTTTTATTGGTCAGTAGTTGCTACCTTTTTGCATGTTTAGGGGAGGATAGAGTGTTTTGAGGGCAGTTTCTGTTATCATTTGATACTGTAATGTAAGAGTCTCCCATGGAATGCTTCATAAAATTCTAAAAAAAAAAAAAAAGTAAAGCAACAAAAGCTCATGTATACAAAAGAATTAGGAGAAAAGTAGGAATGAACAAGGTATAGTATTATTGGATCTCAATCTGTATTATAAGGAAGTCATCATAAAATTTGTGATGAACTGCTGTGAAGAATAGAGAAATAGTGGGGCTGAGCAAAGATGGAGGAGTAAAAGCAGGAATTTACTTGAGCTCATCACCAATTACCTCAAATACCTGTAAAAATGACTCTAAACAAATTTTATAACTACAGAATCCACAAAAAGATGGAACAAAATACATCTCCAGCTGAGAACAGCCTGGCAAACCAACAGGAAGATTCTATTGCACCAGGCTGAGAGCAGAGCACAGTCCCAACGTGGGCTGTGCTGGTACAGACTGCTAGCGCAGAACAAGAGCAGACCTCAGGGGATCAAATCACTGTGGTGGTTTCTAGAATTCTCAACCCATAAATGCCAAAAAGAAAGTAAAAAGTCAGTGGGGAAACTTTTGGAATTGGATGAGAGAAAAGTATGGTTGACCCCTGCCCCCAGGGCAGCAGGGGTGGCAGCAGCTCCAGTTGGAATTGCAGGAATCTCTTCACTGGCACTAAGGCAATGCTCTATTGCTTTGTCATGCTTGGATCTGGGTCACAGTCTTGGGGGGGGGGTCATGGGGTGAGGAGCACTGGCATGGTAGAGCTTTTTGAGGCTGTGAAGAGGCAGTCCTCCTCACAGTTCTGAGGCAGGTGCCTAGAAGAAGGCACAACAGCTGTGAAAAACTCCAGAAATTCGGGACACAGCAATCTATGCTCTGGAAGCAGAGTTCTACTGTGGCAAAGACCTCAAAATTCAAGTATTTGGCTGGCAAGATGAGCAAACAGAGGAAGAGAAATCAGACTATAGATTATTTTTTAATGACAAAGAGGATCAAAACATAGAGCCAGAAGAAGACACCAAAATAAAAAGCCCTGCATCAAAATCCACCAAGAAAAATATGAATTGTTCTGAGGCCATGGAGGAACTCAAAACTTGTTTTGAAAATCAAGTAAACAGAGGAAAAATTGGAAAGAGAAATGAGAGTGTTTCAAGGGAATCATGAAAAACAGGTCAACAGCTTGCTAAAGGAGACCCAAAAAATACTGAAGAAAATTAACACCTTAAAAAAAAGACTAACTCAAATGGCAAAAGACGTCCAAAAACCAATAAGGAAAAGAATTCCTTGAAAAGAAAATTAGTCAGATGGAAAAAGAAGTTCAAAAGTTCACTGAAGAAAATAATTCCTTTAAAACTAGATTGGAGAAAATAAAAGCTAATGATTTAATGAGAAAACAAGATACCATAAAACAGATTCAAACAAATGAAAAAAATAGAAGGCAATGTGAAATATCTCATTGGAAAAAACATATGGCCTGGAAAAATAAATACAGGAGAGATAATTTTAAAATTTTTGGTCTACCTGAAAGCCATGATCAAAAAAAGAGCTTAGATAGCATCTTTCAAGAAATTATCAAAAAAACCTTCCCTGATATTCTAGAACCAGAGGGTAAAATAGAAATTGAAAGAATTCCCAGATTGCCTCTTGAAAAATATCCTAAAAAGAAAACTCCTAGGAATAATATAGGCAAATTCTAGAGCTCCCATGTCAAGGAGGAAATATTACAAGGAGTAAGTAAGAAACAATTTGAGTATTGTGGAAACACAATCAGTATAGCAGAAGATCTAGCAGCTTTTATATGAAAGGATTGAAGGGCTTGGAATATAATATTCCAAATGTCAAATGATTTAGGATTAAAACCAAGAATCACCTAGCCAGCAAAACTGAGTATAATACTTCATGGGAAATTATGGACATCCAAGGAAATAGAGGACTTTCAAGCATTCTTAATGAAAAGACCAGAGCTGAACAGAAAATTTGACTTTCAAATACAAGAATCAAAAGAAGCATAAAAAGTTAAAGAGGAAAGAGAAATCATAAGGATCTTATTAAAGTTAAACTGTTTACATTCCTACATCAAAAGACAATATTTATAACTCATGTCATTTTCTTAGTAAGAGTATAGTTGAAAGCAATATAGATGTGTGTGTGTGTGTGTGTGTGTGTGTGTACCTGTATACATAGAGGGCACAGGGTTAGTTGAATATGAAGGGATGATATCTAAAAATAAAATTAAGAGGTGAGAGGAATATATTGGGAGAAAGAGCAAGGGAAAGATAGAATAGGGTAAATTATCTCACATAAAAGAGGCAAGAGAAAGCTATTACAATGGAGGGGAAGATCATGGAGGTGAAAGGGAATGAGTAAATCTTACTCTCATTGGATTTGACTTAAGGAGGGAGTAACATACACACTCAATTGGGTATCTTACCCTACAGGAAAGTAGGGGGAATGGGATAAGGCAAGGGGATGATAGAAGGGAGGACAGATTGGGGGAAGGGATAGTCAGAAGCAAACACTTTTGAAAAGGGCCAGGATCAAAAGAGAACATAGAATAAATGGGGGACAAGATAGGATGGAGGGTTATATAGTTAGTCTTTCATAATATAACTACTATGGAAATGTTTTGTGGAACTACACATCTATAACCTATATTGAATTACTTGTCTTCCCAGTGGGTGTGGGTGAGGAAAGAAGGGAGAGAATCTGGAACTCAAAGTTTTAAAAACAAATATTAAAAAAAAAATTGTTGTTACATGCAACCCAGAAATAATATATACAGGTAATGGGGTATAGAAATACATCTTGCCCTACAAGAAAGTAAGGTTTAAGAGGGTAAGGGGAGCAATAGGGGAGATGTATGAAAGTGTAGACTGGGGGGAGGGAGGAGTAATCAGTAATCAGTATGCTTGCCATCTTGGGTTGGGGGACAGGTGCGAGATGGGGAGAAAATTTTGAACTCAAACTCTTGTGGAAATAAATGTTGAAAACTAAATATAAATAACAAATTCTGAAAAAATAAGAAACAAAACAAAAAAGGATGGAGAAATAGATGAGTGAAATGGATGAAATAATTTCAAGAAATAAGTGGTTATAACAGTGTTTCATGAAAGCAGAAAATTAAAAACAAACTACTAAGCAAAGGACTCTGACAAGAAATGAAAGGAAGACTAGAAAGCAGATGAGCAAAAAATAATTTTGAATGAACATCTTAACATAAGAGAATAAATTCCAAATTAATAAATGATCTTGAGATAACTATGTGGTCCTATAGATACAGCTCAAATCTGAGCTGAAATCCTGCCTTAGACTCATTTCCTAGATATATGCCCTTTGGAAAGTCATTTAACCTTTTTCCCACTTGTTTATTCATTTGTAATATGAAAATGCTCATAGCACCTACTTCACAGAATTGTTACAATGATCAAGTGAGATAATATAGTAAAAGAATTTTGCAAACCTAACTGTCCTATGTAAATGTCAGGCATTGTACAAAAGCCACAGCATAAAATTAAATGAGAATAGGCTATATTTTTCATAGCTTTGGAAGAGGAAAAAATTTTAAACACAAGAGGAATAGAGATTTTAAAAGACAAAAGAAAATAAAATGAAGTAATTAAAAGTAAAGAACTTTTGCAGCATTAGTATAATATTAAAAGGTAAAAGAGATGAATTTGATAAAGTTTCAGCATCAAATCTTTATGTCAAAATTCTGAGATTCTAATTCTGTAGGAATCTGACTCAATACTATGCATTTCATTGAGAAAAATATTAATATAATGCTAACAATGAAAATGCAAATCATTTGAAATCAAATAATCTAACCATCTTTTAGATTTTTACAACCACTAATAATTAGAGAAATGCAAGTAAAATTAACTCCAAGGTTTCACCTAACACAGAGTAATTTTGCAAAGATCACAAAAGACTAAAGGACAAAATTGGAAGTGCTATAAGAAAAGAAGCAGGTTATTACAATGTTGGTGGAAGTGTAAATCACATTCTTTACATCATTCTAAAAAGCACTTTCAAATTATGCTTAGACATGATGAAAATGTTCAATCCCCATTGACTCCAAAGGTCCATTGTTAGATATGTGACCTCAAAGAGGTCAAAGGCAGAAGAGATCTCATACATGCTGAAATATTCATAGTTCACTTTTTCTGGAAGCAAAAAGGTAGAAAAAAGTGGGTGTCCATTAACTAGAGAATGGTTATGCTAATTGTGCTTTATTTATGTTATGTAATTGTTTGGGTTTCAAGAAATAGTGAACAAGTATGAATAATTCTAAGAAACATGATAAAATATATAAAGTGATGGTGAATAAAATAAGGAGACCATGGAAACAATGTACAAAATGGCTATAAAATATAAATCACAATAACAATAAAATTAAACAATGCAAAGTCATTATGATGACCAATTATAGCTCAAAAGAAGAAATAAGGATAAATGCTTCCTACCTCCTTTCATTGTAAAGGTGGGGTACTATGGGTGTAGAACAATGTATATGATGTTAGATGTGGTTGCTTTGATGTATAGTTTCAAATTTTTTTTCATCTTTTTTATAAGGGAAGTTTCATATGTTGAGGTTTGACGTATATACTAAAAATGACCATGATATTAAAGCAACAGCAATTAATAAAATTTTTAAAATTAAATAAAAATAAGTCAGATGTCACATCAAAATTATTAAATTCATAAATATAATAAAACATGTAATATTAAATATTTTGATCTATGGAAGGCAAGTACACTAATTCATTGCTGTTGGTCCTATGAATTCAAGTGATTTGTAACATAATTTTGAAGTACATAAGAACAGTTACCAAACTTCTTACTATCATTGAGAAGTCAAAATAGAAGAAAACATGAAATGAGATGATAAAATGGGCAATTAATAGCCCCAATCTGATCTTTTTAAATAGGCTACTAATGCCAAAATTGGAAATGGATAAATTAACAGATATTGGCAAGGACTAGTACTCTTTCCTATTTAGGTTAACTGACACAAATCAATCTCCAAAATGAGCTGGCAAAAAACCCAACCAAGCAAATGAAAAAACCTAAATTAAAAAAAAAAACCTCATGAAGCACTTAAGCAAGCAAATATTTATTGTCCTTGCCAATCAAAGAGGACATGACAATCAAGGGGAACACAGGTTTAAGATATAAACTAATATACAAGACCTTCCTGGGAGAATGTTGGAATATCATGAATAGCATTACCTCATAAAACAGTGAAAGGCAGTGGAGGAAAAAATGAGTTTGCAGAAATATTCACATGAGACCCAATTAAGCCAGGTCATCAAAAGAACATTTAAAGTTGAAAATGGAAAGAGGCCAATAAACTGATGAATAATGGAAAAGATCTGCCAAGATTTCTAATTACAAACTTAATGACAGTGGAACAATCACATTTGCACTCTAATATCACAGTCCCTCATGTGTTGAATGAGGAAGCGAAAATGGCACTAAAGAAAACAAAGAACAGCTGGATAGGATAAAATATAGACATTGGAATCCCATGCTAGGAGCAACACAACTTTAAGGTCACTCAGGTTTCCAGAAAATTTGAAAGAGTAGAAGACACTGACAGATTAGGAATATACATATACATACATATATATATGTACATATATATACACACACATATATATAATATATGCTCATGTATATATATGAGTATGTTATATATGTGTGTATATATACACACATATCATACATGCATATATTGACATGTACATACATACGTATACATTTGTACATGTGCATATATGTATGTATAGTGATATATGCGTACATATATGTGTATATATATGTCTGTATTTATATGTGTGTATGTATATAGGTTTTGCCACTGACAAAAGACAATGGGGAAGACATTGGCAATTAATGTATCATATCCCTACCTTTTCACATCTAAATAACTTTTAAATCTATGCACGATCAATGGCATTTTCAATGAAAATAAAACAGAGAAACTTTTGCAAATATTATTCTGACAGAGACTATGTCACAGGATTTACTAAAAGATTCACAGGATACCAGATCTAAATGTATTTATGGCATATTTGTGACAGAAATATAAATAAGAAGAGGTAAGCACAAAATACAGCCTTAAAGATTCTCTTTCAATAAATTCTCTGTGTGTATTTGTGTGCTATGATAAAACAAAGATTTCCTTAACATATTCAAAAACAGAAATAACTTTCAGGGATCCTGTTCATTAACATCATGTGAGGCATAAAAAGGGCAATATATGCTCACCAAAAGTGTATGCCATGGCCATGAGGATGTCCAGCACATTAGTCCAAATGGAAGAGGAATTCCCTATAGCTGGTAAGGTCCTCCAGATGCTCCTCTTTGCAGATGACATTATGCTGATTGCATCAAGCCCCAGATTATTACAGAGCCTCCTAAATAAGAACAACAACCACTCAAAAGTTTTGGCCTAATAATCCTTACAGGGAAACACACACAAACACACATATACACACAAGTAGATAGATGCCTATTTTTCAGACTAGGATATTCAGTTGTATGGTGAGCCCCAAAAGCTAGTTCATCAGTAGACACTATCGATAGATAAAAAGCTGGGCCCAGAATAAAACAGGAGGAAAAAAGAAGGCTTGGGTGCATTTGAAACAATATAATCTGAACTCTCAATTATTTCCAGCTTCTCATGGAAACAATACAAAACAAAACAAACAAAAGCCATCCTTGTTAACACCAATATTCTGCCAGTGATAGTGCATGACTATGAATTGTGTAACATGACTATCTCCAAAGAAACAAAATTACCAGTCCCTCAAAAGGAAATGAAATTTAAAATGAATTGCAGGTAATAACCAATGTTAACCATAAAATTAAAGACACATATGGACAGAAAAGGAAGTGACCCAGTCATGTAGCAAGAATGAGGGAAAACAGACAACCCATTTGATACACAAATACTCAGGCAATGTGAAGAAATACAGATAATGACCCCTAGTAAATTGTGTTCACACACCCCCATGGAAGGTTATGGAAGGATGTGAACCAGAGCTGAAGAGGATAAGAAATTTTGTGGATGGGTAGCTATTTGCACCACTGGAGGGAATATCTATGAGGATGAGATCATAGCTACAATATGGTACAGTAGAAAGAACACTGGCTCTAGAGTCAGAGAACCTAGATTCAAATCACGACTCTGATGTCGACTGCCTGTGCAACCTTGTGCAATTTCCCCAACCTACTTGGACCTCAGTTTCTTTATATGCAAAATGATAGGGTTGGACTAAATTGATTTTAGATGTATGATTCTATAATCTACAGAGGTAAGTTCAAGGAAATATGCTGGATGATGGATGAATTGGAGCCATATCCCTCCAAAAAGACATTTTCCAGGAGGGATCATCCAAAGAGGTTCCCTCACTTCATTCTAGAAGTTATTTATTAAAATAGTCAAAGCGCTAAGATCAAGAGCATTTAGTTTAGGGCTTGAGGATCCTTTATCATATATAGCATATTCCTAGTGCTTTATTTTACCTTACTGCAAAGAGTATATGAAAAAGCAGAAATGTTCCCTAAATTGCATTCTCCTTTTCCTTTAAAAAATTAAAAATCATAATATTAGCATGAAACAACACAATTTAAAATATGTCCAAATTACCAATAGTGATATCTGTGATCATCCCATTAACAACTTCTTTTTTTTTTTAAAGCAATTGGGGTTAAGTAACTTGCCCAAGGTTACTTAACTGTGGGTGTTAAGTATCTGAGGCTCTTACTGCGCCACCTAGCCACCCCATCCCATTAACTTCTGATTATAAAGATCATAATAAACTCCTACGCCACTTCACTTTCTCCAAAACACTTGGCTTGGATTTTGTCATTAACTTGGAATTTCATTCCAAATTTACCTCTTCACCTGAACCATCCAAAGCAAGTATTACAACTTAACCAAATCCTGGATGCCAGTTACTACATCATTTCACCTTTCCCTTAAAACTTTGTCTGTCCTAACCCAAGCTAAAATATTTGGAACTTCTTTCTTCTCTTCTCTTCTCTTCTCTTCTCTTCTCTTCTCTTCTCTTCTCTTCTCTTCTCTTCTCTTCTCTTCTCTTCTCTTCTCTTCTCTTCTCTTCTCCATTCATGGATTACAGTTCATTTCAGCCCTTGTCAGTGGCAGAAGTCAAGACTCACAACCGCTTGAGACATACCCATAGCTAAATCTGGTTACAGTTCATATAACATATGCCTTTCAGCAGATCTGTTAAAATGTCTTTACCCATCCGAGCTTGAAACACACCAGAAATGCTTTAAAAATATTTCATTTCAAAAGATGAGTTGTAGAGTTATAGACATGGGTTTTATCAGAGCAATGTGATGGCACAGCTCTTTCTAAGTAGAAACATTAGGCTTATCTTGAGGCAAAGAGGCTGAATTCACAACTACAGTTTATAGCAAAGGTAAGGACAGGACCCTGAGGGGTACTCTGTTTGGTGAGTCCTTGCTTGGGAACACAATATCTTGGTTAAACCATATCTATCTTTTAATCCTTCCTTATACCAATAAATACAGTCAATAAAAGTTAATCAACACATTGGCCATGACTACAAACAGATATCTCATTTAATAATGGTAGACAACCACTTCTCTACAAGGACGTCAGAGACATGGTTCCTCATTAATTTTAATTACCATTTATCACTTTCTGGTTTTTAATAGATTATCACCAACAGTCAGAAATTGGACCAATTGACTTCCAGTCTTTGAGAATGGCACAAACAGAGAACCTAGATTCATTTCACAGAGAAAAGTGAAGCCAGTAAGAGAACTGTGGTAGACAATATGCCAGTTTTGATACATAGAATTTATAAATTTCAATATATTTTTTTTTTGCTTTTTGGAGGGCAATTGGGGTTAAGTAACTTGCCCAAGGTCACACAGCTACGTTTTTTTGTTTGTTTGTTTGTGTGTGTTAAGTGTCGGAGGCCGGATCTGAACTCAGGTCCTTCTGACTCCAGGGCCGATGCTCTACTCACTGCGCCACCTAGCCGCCCCCCCACCCCTAAATTTCAATATTATATTGATGGAGAAATAAAGGGCAAGTAAAAGCCAAATTGCAGATTTCCATGAATATTAGAATAAGAAACTGAGACCTATTTTTTTAGAAGGGAGGTGCTGAAAGCTTTTTGTAGAGCTGTGATGTAATCAAATTAATACCTAAGGAAGATCATTTAAAAAGCAATGTGAAGGGTGGATATATATTAGAATGAGGCAGGAAATTGAATTAAAAGGTTATTACAACAAGATAAGTAGAAAGGTAAGGGGAACTTAACTTGAATTCTGGTAGCATTACTGTTAAAAAAGGCATTTTTTAAAAAGACAAGAAGAGTCACCATTCTTATTTTATTGGAGAAATGGAATAACACTATGGGTATGGTATGTTGCATATGTTTTCAGATATGGTGGACTTAAGAATTGATTTTTTCCTGACATTTTTCTTTCCTAATTTACTACAAGGGAATTATTATTGAATGGGGGTAGGAATGATAACTTTAGAAATGATCATTAAATAAATCAAGAGGCATCAACAAAATTTTCTGAAGAAGCTACCAAAGTACATAAGTATATGTATATATTGCCTATAAATTCAATAAGATTCAGCATATTAAAGGTCTTTACAACTTAGTACTTGCTACCTTTCAAGCCTTATATCTTACTCTTCTCCATGAATTCTATGATATAGATACACTTGATTTATCTATCATTTCATAGGTCTTCTTTTTGTGGTTAAACATCTTTAGAAGACTATCTAAAATTGATGCCTTCATTTCTTTTCTCTCACTCTCTTCTTATCTACAGTCTAGCTTCTTACTTCAGCATCCATCTTAAACTGTTCTCACCAAAGTTATTTATGATCTTTTAATTGCTAAATTTAATGGCCTTTTCTTCATCTTCATCCTTCTTTTCTACCCTTCTTCACTTCTGACCTGGCCAACTAATCTCTTCTTTCTATTCTCTTCTCTTTAGGTTTTTATGCCATTCTCTCCTGGTTCTTCTCCTACCTATCAGACTGCTTCTTCTCAGTCTTCTTTGCTGGATATTCATTCAGGTCACTCCTTCTAATAGTAGGTGGTCAAGAGGGCCCCATTCCCGGGCCCTCTTTACGTCTTCCGTTTTCCTATTTCACTTGGCAATCTTATCAGCTCTTATGGATTCAATTATCATCTCCATCCTGTGATTCTCAAGTATACTTATCCAGACCTAAAAATGACATCTCAAGCTGTTTCATAGATATATAAACTTATTTCATTCTCTTTTCCCCCAAACTCTCCCTTCTTAACTTCTTTATTAATATTAAGACATTAACATTCTCTCAATCACCCAGGCTTAAAAATAAGTGTCATTCTCAAATCCCCACTCTATCTACCCTCCCCAATCCAAATATGCAAACTGTTGCCAAGGTCAGTTAGTTACCTTTTTAACAATTTTGCATATGCCACCTTATCTCCTCTGACACTGCTACCATCTTGTTGCAGACTCTCATCACTTTGTGCCTGGATTACTGCAATAGCCCACTAAGTTGTTCTCACAGCCATAAGTTCTCACCCTACTCCATCCTTCACTCTATTCTCAAAGTGATTTTTCCTGAAGTTCTGGCTTGAAGATATAAACTATTCTATTCAATAAACTCCATGGTTCACTAAAACCTTCAGTATCAAATAGAGAATCCTTGCGATGGCATTCAAAGCCCTTCATAACCTGCTCCCTCTCCCCCATCTTTCCTGTGTTCTTATATCTTACACTGATACTTTCTTCCACCTTGTCTGTGATATAATGACACTAGTTTAACTTGCTGTACCTACCACAACACACTTCATTTCCCAACTCTGTGCATTTTCACTGGTTGTTCCCCCATGCCTAGAATGCTCTGCCTCCTTGTCTCTGCCTTTAATTTTTCTGTATTCCTTCAATTCAAACAGCAAGCCCTTTTCATTCTCCCTCTTCTCCTAACACACCAATTGATAATGCCTTGCTACTGAAATTGCCATCCATTTACACTAACCATACCAAATGTGTATACAGTTGTTTGCACAGTGTCTCTCCCATTAGAATATGATCTCCTTGAGGGCAGAAGTCATATTTTTGTGTTCTTTTATCTCCTCTGCATGGAACATGACTTAGCATATAGTAAATTAGTAATGAATGACTGATGTTTGGTGGATTTAATTTTCACATAGAGAATTTTACAGTATTTCTGATGCACCTTATGTGTTGATAATCTCTTCTTCCTAGATGTTTGCCTAGAACTACTGAAAAGCAAAGCAGTATAATCACATTTAAAACAAAATTTTCTCTGTGTGTGTGTGAATGTGTAACTAAGCATTTCATGACTCAATTTAAGTGCTGAGTAGGCTAGCTACCATTGGAAACTCATAGAGCATACTGTCTATGCTCTCTGCTCTTTTCATAATTAGTTAAGACCCCTACCCATTCTGGAAAACAAATAAGCAAACTTCCTGTAGTCAATTTTATGGTGATAATTTCTTAATAAATTTATACTAATCATTGTAATTTGCACAACAAACACAAATCACACATATAAAATTAAACACTGAATGGACCATCTCTTTATTTGGTAAATAAAAACCAAAAATGCAGAGAGACCTTGTACTTAGCTCAGCAGCTGGCAATATATTTAGTTGGCATTCTGCTAAAGTTTTTTCTGTCACCTGAGCAACATTTTCTTTCTAGGATGTCTGACTTGGAAAGAAATAAAGACCCAAATGTCTAATGGATATATATGTGTGTGTGTATATATACATATAAATATGTATATATACACACACACATATATATATATATATATGTATGTATGTATGTGAAATCCAGAACTTATTTATTATTTATATGAGTGAAAGGTAAATGTAAAACTAATATGCTTTTCAGATATTCATGAATCATCTGAAAATACTCTCATTCAAATGTTCTACCATGACTTTGGACAAATTCAATGATCCTTTTCTATATGTAGATATATGGTATAGGGATAAAGACTGGACCTGTGATTTCATTGGTTCAGAGCAGTCCTGGAGAGTCACTGAGAGATACCGAGAGTGCTGAGAGGTTAAGTGATTTGCCCCTGATGACACAGGCACTATGGTTAAGAGATGGGATTTGAACTTATGTCTTCTTATTTCAAATCAGTCTCTTTCTGTCGACTCCATTTCTCCCCATACCTACACTGCCCAAGTTCTTCCTTATGCCCAATTTCTTAAATCAGGTAGGTCATGCAGTGATGGAGTATAGGATTTGGAGTCAGGGAGATCTGAATTTAGACCCTACTTTAGATGTTTAATTACCTTGGGCAAGTGTCCTAACCTCTCAACCTTATTTCCCTTATTTGTAAAATGGGGTTAGCAATAGGACCTACTTGTTTTGAGGATTAACTTATGCAACATATGTAAAATGCTTGGCAAAATTTAAAGCATTATATAAATGCTATTTTTATTATTATTAATAATAATATTATTAATAATATTACTATTGCCAACCTAGGGAATGCAACTCTATAAATTAAACACTAGGGATGAGATGAGAAAAGCTTTGAGGGGCAAATATTACTTTGGTTTTCCTTTGGTGCCATGAAGCCCAGCAATGGCTATTAATTGAGATGGCCCTGTAGATAAAGCATTGGGTTTGGATTCACTATGATCTGAGTTCAAATTCTGTTTCAGAGATTTATTATCTATGCGGCCATGGGGAGTTAACCTCAGAGTTTTATTTTCTTTATATGCATATATGGGGAAAATAAGAGCACTTAAATAAAAGTGTTTTTTGTGAATTTCAAACTGTTGTTCAGTCATTTCAGTTGTACTCAATTCTTCATGACTCTGGGGTTTTCTTGCTAGAGATACTGGAGTGTTTTGATTTTCCTTCTACAGTTCATTTCTTTTTTTTTGTTGTTGTTGTTCTTATTTTACAGGAGAGGAACTGAGGTAAACAGGGCAAAGTGACTTGTCTAAGGATATACAGCTAGTAAGTTTCTGAGGCCAGATTTGAACTCAGGAAGATGAGTCTTCCTAACTTCAGGCTTAGGACTCTATCCTCTGTGCCAACTAGCTGCCTCAAAGATCAAACTAGTAGTTAATATTTTTATGGTACTGTGCTATCTCTCAGACATATCATATATAGTTAGGTGGCACAGTGGATATAGCTCTTGTCCTGGAGTCATGAAGACCTGAGTTCAAATGAAGCCTTAAACACTTAATAATAGTGTGACTCTGGGTAAGTCACTTAATCTCTGCTTGCCACAGGTTCTTCAACTATAAAATGGGAATAATAATTGAATCTACCTCAAAGTATTGTTTTAAGAATCAAGTGAGATGATATTTGTAAAAAATATTACCATAGTTCTAGGTTAATATAATTGTTGTTATTGTTAAAATTATTACTAACATTTTTATGTTTTTCTAGTGTATGTGACTAATGGAACTGAAGTATTTTTCTTTAGCTTTTTATTTTATTTTTTATTTTAAAAATATAAGCAACTTGAAGTAGACATTGGTATCTGATTTATTATATAAAGAGGCAGAAAGTGAGTAAGCATAATACAGTTTGATTTAATATCATTATTATTTCTTTTTAATCATTTTATCAATGGAAAATGATCTTTGTTTCACTAAGTCATCTTACACAAAGCAAGAAATTTTAATATAACTATCCTTTTAGGAAAGAATTAACAAATTGTAAATGTCAAAAGGAAATAAAATTTTTTATTCTTAGATATTTTTCTGAAGTTTTCCATGTTTGCCAATTTCCTTCAAAAGTATTCCTTAGGGGCTTTTGTATTCCCCTAAGATTCATATGCAGCAGAATTTGTGGTATGTAATTATATTTGTGCTAAAAGCTAGGGTAGGATACAAAATGTCCTAAGGGACCAACAATAACACACACACACACACACACACACACACACACATACACACACACATAATTTAAAAACACTAGATCTGTCATATCACTGTACTACTCTATAGTCTAAAGTAGCTCTTTAGTACATTAGCCTTATATCAAGAACATTCATAATCTGGTTGACCTTTCTATCTGATGTAGCTCTAATGTCTACCAGTATGTGCCCTGAGCTCCCATTTCATTTGGATTCTAACAAAATTCTACTGGTATCTTTGATCATGATCTTCCTCTCACCCCAAGACCATGTTCTACTTCTTCGTTTCTAATCAAACCTTACCTATCATTCAAGGTCTAGATCCACTGGAGATAATGGAAAGGACACTGCATTTAACATCAAAGTGCCATTTTGATTCCTAACTTTCCTCCCCATATGACCTAGGGCATGACATTAAAGGTCCCTTTGTTTCCTCATCTATAAAATGAGTAATTACACTTAATGATCTTTAAGGTCCTTGTAACTATAAATCCCATGACTACATTATAGTTTTAAGCACACTGATCTCTTCATTTTCTCAACGTACACAACACACATGTACACATGCAGACATAGTTCCCTTCTTCCCCCCCCCCCCCATTGGACCTACCCACTCTAGCAACCTCCCCCGAACAATAAAGATTATGCACTGAAGGAGCTAAGCCACTCAGCTTTTGAACTCTTCTTTGGACCATGATTCCTAATTGATAAGAAGTCTGTCAATAGAGCCAGCTCCAGACTTTACTATGCTTCAATCCAGCCATCTTCTTGGTTAAGTTCACACTTGCCTCAAGCATACTTCCTCCCCTTCCATTTCCCTTTTCTTTTAGGAAAAGCAATGAAATCAACACTACCATATTTTTCTGGAAAGTGTGTGCCACTCACCTGTAACTTCTCATAATAATAACAAAAAATTCCTTCTTTAATGACCATTCTACTATAGTGTTGTCTCCCCATAATATAATATAAGCCCTTTAAGGGAAGTGATTATTTTATTTTTGTATTTGTATCCACACTATTTAACACAATGTCTGCCTCATATTAAACACTGAATAAATATTTTTAATTCCATTTATTATTCATTCATTCACTCACTCATTCATTTGTTCATAGGCACTTAAGTTCTGTGAACTGGAAAGAAACAGAAATCATCTTTTTTTATAAACACACAAAGGTAGTTACTTATACATAGTTACCCAATTAGTTTTGGTTAAAATCAAGAGTCCCTGATCCCAACTCCAGTGATGTTATCATTTATCATCTTGGTCCCCTTAATGGCTATACCTAAGTTTGTTATACTATTTGGGTATTTTTTAAACTAAATTCACATCTCTTGAGTCATTGGTGATGATTATTTTATCCAAAAGAAACTCGATGACTATGAATTCAAAGGAAATATATTTAATGAAAAAGAATAATATGACAATGACAAGGATTAGAAAAAAGTAGCACTAGGTACCCTAGTCTTCCATGTTCAAATAGAAATAATATCTACCTGGTAAATACCTTGCCTTCCTAGAACAGGGAGGGTAGAGAGTAATACAGAGCAGAGAAGAAGATAGATGTTAAGGGTGGGCCTCCAGAGATTAATATTCCTCCATAAACATTATGTTAATTATGAAGAATATTTGTTGATGGAACAGAGTCTATATACCTCCTTGAATTAATCAAACCACTGAGTCAAAGACTTGCTTGTGCCTTAGGAAATTAGTATAAAAGGAAGGAGCTATCTCAGAAATGAGAAACTCTGAGGGTCTAAATTCCAGATTTTGGAGGAAGTGTGACCTTCCAGATCAGCTATGAAAAACAAAGGTAGGACTGACTTATGGCAAAGAAGGGAGATATCAAGTAGAGTTCTTGAATTTATGGGCATGACCCAACAGAAGGCCCAGACTGAGAGAAAAAGGGCTGAAGAAAGTTGAGCTCTTTCCCAAACTTCCTTTCATATTGCTTTCCTATATAATATAATTGCTTTCCTTATAATATAATTTGCAGGGTATTTTTACCAAAATACTAAATATATCAAATCTCCAATATATAAAATTGAACTTTGTTTCAACTACGATGAGAACAGGGTTTAACTATATAGGTATAATTGTGTGTGTGTGTGTGTGTGTGTGTGTGTTTATATCTCTAGATGAGCATATGTAGTTTGGAATAGAGTCTGATTTCCCTCTACCTGATAGGAATTTTCATAAGTTGGGCTCAGAGAAGAACTATGACTGACCTCAGTACTCTTGGTCTAATGTAAACTCCCTGAAGTTGAAGAGAAGGGAAACTCCTGGACCTTAGTGGCCATTATATCACTCCCCAGATTTAAAACAAGCCAATTATTTTACCAGTGTTCCTTTGAACTTGCTACAAAAGCTTGCCAAAAGTCTAGACATCACTGTGCTTTCCAGCCCTGCACTACAGGTTAAAGATCACTGAAATACTTTGCCTGGCAAACATGATAACAGAAACCCCAGACCCTCGAAAGTCTGGCTTCCAAACTCATCATTCAACTGAAACTGTTCTTTCCAAAGTTATAAATGATCTCTTGATCACCGAATATGACAGACTTTTTATTAATAATAGTATTTATATATATGTGAAACATTTAATCTTAAGACCTCAAATTTCAGATCCATTTCCTTCTTCCCTTGTCACCCATTCCCTCTGGGGAGATAAGTAATTCAGTATATGTTGTACATGTCTAGCTATGCAAAACATTATCATAGTAGATATATTGTACAAGGCTGCTTATAATTCCCTCCCACTCATCCCACCCCCCACCTGGTCCATTCCCTACATGATCCTGTCCCTCTTCTATAGTGGGTACTTCCAACCTCCCCTCCCCCCAAGGATGCCCTCCCATCAATCATCCCTCCTCTCATCCCCCTTCCCCCTATTCTGCTGCAGGTTGAAATATCCCATTTAGTATGTATGTCATTCTCTCCCTGAACCAAATTCAATGAGAATGTGGACTTGTGTTTTTTTTTTCCCTTCCTATTCTCCCCCTCCCTTGCAACCACTTCCCCTTGCTTCTTCTACATGAGATAGTTTACCCTACCCTGTCTTTCCCCATCTCCTCTTGCTACTTTCCTCTCTCACCTCATAATTTCATCCCTTGAGTATTCTCCCTTCCCAACAAATTCAACCTATGCCCTCTATCCATATACACACACATTCACATATGTATTCATATGACCACACACCCTTCTTCCATTATTTTCATAGTGAGAAAGATATCATCAGTCACAGTTATTGCTTTTCCATATAGGAATGTAAATTGTTCAACTTTGATAAGTTCCTTTTGATTTCTTTTCCCTGATTACCTTCTCAGGTATCTCTTGCTTCTTGTGTCTGGATGTCAAATTTTCTATTCAATTCTGGTTTTTCCTCAAGAATGCTTGAAAGTCCTCTATTCCACTGAATGACCATATTTTCCCCTGAAACAAAATACTCAGTTTTGCTGGGTAGGTGACCCTTGGGTTCATTCCCAGTTCTTTTGCCCTCTGGAATATCATATTCCATGCCCTTCGATCCCTCAGTGTAGAAGCTGCCAGGTCCTGGGCTATTCTGATTGTGTTTCCACAATATTGAAATTGTTTCTTCCTGGCTGCTTGTAGTATTTTCTCCTTGATCTGGGGATTCTGGAACCTGGATATAATATTCCTGGGAGTTTTCTTTTTGGGATCTTTTTCAGGAGGTGATCTGTGGATTCTTTCAACCTCTATTTTGCCCTCTGGATCTAAAACATCAGGGCAATTTTCCTTGAGAATTTCTTGAAGGGTGATTTCTAGGTTCTTTCTTTGATCATGGCTCTCGGGTAGTCCAATAATTTTTAAATTGTCTCTCCTGGCTCTATTTTCCAGGTCAGTGGTTTTTCCCATGAGATATTTCACATTGCCTTCTAATCTTTCATTTGTTTGGATCTGCTTAACAGCATCTTGATTTCTCATAAAGTCATTAGCTTCCATTTGCTCCAGTCTAACTCTGAAGGAATGAATCTCCTCAGTGAACTTTTGAGATTCTTTTTCCATCTGGCAAATTCGACTTTTTAAGGCATTCTTCTCCTCATTGCCCTTTTGGGCCTCCTTTGCCATTTGAGTTAGTCTATTTTTTAAAGTGTTGTTTTCCTCAGTCAGGCTGTTGACCCTCATTTCATACTTTTCCTGCATCCTTCTCATTTCTCTTTCCAATTTTTCCTCCACTTCTCTTATTTGATTTTTAAAGTCCTTCTTAAGGTCCTCTATGGCCTGCAACCCGCTCATGTTTTCCCCTGGGGCTTTTGGAGCAGGACTTCTGACCTCACAGTCCTTTTCCTGCTCTATGCTCCCAAAATAGGAGTCTAGGGTTGCATTTTTCTGTTTCCTTTGCCTTGGCATGTTGCCACTTAATTACTTGACTTTTGGGCTTGTTGCCACACTATGGCTTTAAGGTCAGAAAGAGGAATTTTTGTCCCGAACGTGTGGGGGGCAACTTCAGTTTCTGGCAAGCTGTAAACCCACCCACGACTTCCACCCTAGATCACAATCCAGATCCAGGAAGGTTAAAGCAAGAGCGATTACCCCCCAAGACTGATCGCTGGATCTCCCTACAATTAATTGCAGGCCAGGAGCTGGAGCTGCCTCTGAAAACTACAAAATGGCATGTCTCCTCAGTGGCTTCTAGGCCCCAGGGGAGGGAGCTGACACATTCCCCCAAATACAGGTCCCAAAGTCCATAGGACACTAACCTCTTACTTTGTCCTAGGCATGTCTATGTTGATAATTCTGGAGTTGCCACAGCTCCTGGTGTTCTGGGGTTCCTCCAGCTGGCTGCTGGCCCTGCTGCCCTGGGGCTAAAACCTCAGCTCACTCGGACCTGGGCTTTGCTTCCTGTGCTCTGCACATTGCGTGCTGTCAGCTCCCAGACTGCTGTGCTGGTCCTTCCTGCAGGGCTGCTGGGCTGTCCTCAGCGGGAGGTTAGCTTCTCTGTGTCGTTCTGTGGGTGCTGGGGCTCCAGAGGTTGTTCAGAGTCCCCTTTTACATAGTTTGGGGGGAATCTGGGGGCAGAGTGGCTTGGATGAGCTGTTTCTACTCCGCCATGATGACAGACTTTTAAAGTCCTCATGCTTCTTGATCACACTAGGTTTTCATTTCAGCTACTCTCTCCTGAATCTCCTCCTATCTATATGATGACTCCTTCTCAGTTACTTTTACTGAATTTTCATCCAGGGCACATCCTTACTGTGAGTGTACCAGAGGTTTGCCCTTGTCCCTCTTTTCCCTCTAGACTATATGGCTTGGGGATCTCCTCAGCATGCATGGATTTAACATCTCTTTTCAGGTGATTCTCAGATATACTTATCTAGTCCTGACTCCTCTCCTGACAACCAGCCTCACATCACTACCTGCCTGTCAAACATCTCAAACTGTACATTCCATAGATATCTTCATCTCCCAAACAGAGTTCATTATCTTTTTTCCCCAATGCACTCCTCTTCCAAACTTCCCCATTAATATTGAGGGTAACACTATCCTCCCAATCATCTAGCTTTGCAACCCAACTGCCATCCTTAATCCCTTACTTGGTCTCCCTATAGTTATCTAAGATGTTGGCAACTTTGTCTTTTTCACTTTCACATCTCCCCTATATAAAACCCTTCTCTCTTCTGACAGAAATCCTCATCATCTCAATCATGAATGAATGCAATAGCTTGCTGTTTCATATACCTCCCTCATGTCTGTTCCCAAGTATCCATCTTCCATTCAGTTTTTAAAGCAATATTTCTAAAGCATAATTCTGACCATGTTGCTCTCCTACTCAATAAACTCCAGTTACTTCCTATTCTTTAGGATAAAATATAATAAATATTATTATCATATATTATACATATAATATTAACACAATATATGTATAATAAGCATGAAATAAATATGTAAGTATAAAATATTTTATAAAATATACAAATATTTTATAAAATTAAATATAAAATCTTTTGTTTGACAACAGAGTCCTTCCTCCTACCTTTCCAGGTTTCTTACACTTTGCAGCCCTCCATACACTCTATTGCCCTCTGCATACTCTACCATTGGCCATTTTAAAGTACTTCATCACTAACTTTTATCTCTTTTTATTGGATTCCCCTCATGTCTAGTATTCTCTTCTTCCCCTTCTCCCCATCCTGGTTTCCTTGGATTCTTTCAAGACAGTTCTGATCCCACCTTCTGCAAGAGATTTCCTCCTCACCCCTTCCCTTTTGTATTTCCTTCAATTTACCCTGTATATATCCTGTATCAATATAGTCATTTGCATGTTGTCTCCCCTTAAGAATGTGAGTTCCTTGAGGACAGGGACCATATTTTTGCCATTGTTTGTATCTTCACTGGTTAGCATGGTGCCTGGATCACAATAAACATATAATGAATGCTGGCTGACTGACTGACTGAACCACAGCTCTTACTGTATTCTTTAAGTTCTAGACAATATACTGGAGCTCAGAACCCAACTTCCATTATTTTCCTATCTCTCCCTGGTTAATCCATACAATTCTCCAATTCCATGACGTAACTCCCAGCACTTCACATAACCGAGCATGATCAGATGCTTAATACACTGCAAAGTCTAATACAACTTTACAGGTAATGTTCTTCCAAAGAGAGAATCAACTCTGTGAATGCACATACACCCTCACTATAAGGCCTATATCATATTTTGTCAATTAATTTGTTGTGTTATCTTATTCCCTTAGTTATTCACACATGAGTTATCTCAAACTAATTATACTCTAGGTTTCTTGAAATAAAAGACTTTGTCTTTTGTATTCCACTCAGTGCCTAAGCCACAGTTGTGTCCATAACAGAAACTCAATAAATACTGAATTTAACTAAATTAAAGCTTAATTACCATCCCTACTATCCTTTGACTTCATTATTCTTTTGACTATATTGTGTGGGTTTGACAATTTTATTGTTAAACTTAACTTGTTAGCATCCTGTAACCTCTAAATATTAAAATCCCCATGACATCTGACACAGACATACCCTAAAAAAATAGGAAATGGTTCAGAATATACAATTAATAGTATATCTTCCACTGACTTTGTGATATACATTTATCAAGAGCAAATTCATTTTGGTATTCTCTGTGTCCTGAATCTTCAGACAATATAGTTGGTGCAGGAGACCTCTCAGGATGCTATTAACAGGAGGAGAGGAAAATGTGCATGGAAACAAAGTTTGGGGTGGGTATGGGGAGAAGAGTAGAGGACAATAATGCAATATGACCTAATTCCCACGATCATCCAGAAGAAATGGTTACTGCCTGTTACTTTCCTCTACTCAAGTACTTCAAAGTACTACATAGAAAATGTGATGAAAGACAATTTATAAATATTAATTATGCAAAATCTTATCCATGGTATGCTTACTATTATGGTTGAAGGCCTCTTCACTATGGGAGGAATTTTGTGCTTTTTTTTTTTCATGGGAACTGACATAAATCCCTCCTACCCTGGTGACTTGGTTTGTTGCTGATGTTTTTGTTATTGGTTTCTTCTTTTGTTTTCTTTTCGGCTCTAAGAAAATTCTGGAATGAGCAAATGAATGTCATAGCAAAAACATAATGCAAATCTAGCCAAACTTAAATTTACAAGAATGTAAGGGGAATGACATATTTTATTTAATCAGAATGATTCTTCAGTCTAATTCAATTCAGTAAATAAATAAGGGAAATTGGATATTTTTTCAGAACTTTCTTGACAGCTTCCAAAAATTCATTTTTGCCTGAATTATTAGTATCTTATTAGTAAATTATCTATAATATTTTACATTAGTTCAAGCAACTCAGTAATAGGTAGAATTTTCACAACAAAATATTAATACATGTATATATTCATATTTGTTTATAGGTCAGGTATTCTTATATTTATAAATTTTTCAATACATATCATGTATGCATACACTCAGTGACACACGTGAGCATAGCAATAAATTCTAAGACTGGTTCTTAAAATGCCTTTTCTCGCAAGGCCTTGAGTTTTTGATGCTTGGTTACTGAAAATGATATGTCCACTTTAGAGACACAATTCCCCCAGAAGATTTCCTTTTCTATTTTCAGATCCTCCCTCTGGCCCTGTTCTGCTCTGTTTTGTTAGCCAGGCTGACAGCAAAGTGATATTTACTAGAAGCTATTCTTGGCAGTTGGAAGATGGGAAGTTTTGTAAATTCCACCTAGCTACTAGCACAATACTTATGGAAAAAAAATGACTGAACAATAACTTTACTTAACATTTAAAATATGTTTGCTTAAAAATCTGGTAAGTACGTGAATTACAATAACATTTTGTAAATAGTATGCACAAGATGTTTCCTATTCTTTTTGCAATGAATAAATAATACTGAATTAGTTAAACTGTGATTGGCCAGATTTTACCTTGCATACTGGGGATTCCAGTTCCCTATGCAGGAGAAGTATATTGAATCCTCTTCCCTTTCACTGCCTCCTCATATTTTCTTCCATAAGCTTTTCTGCATGGAATACTCACAGCATTCATAATTTCCAGACATGGTGCTTTTCAACATGTATATGTAGAAAGACAATTATTCATATTGTACACACATAACACACATGTTGGTATACAAAATACACAATACATATGCATGTGCATGCATGTTATACATAACTGTATCCACATATATAGTACATATGTGTGTGTGGATAGCCATACATATACATACTACCTATATGTGTGGAGAGAGAGACAAAGAGAGTTTAATATATCTGATTTTAAAAATGTGGAAATGACATGCAGATAAGACATAAAGGGCTGCCACATTTCCATCCATAAGGGTTAATCATTTATGACTTTTCCATTCTGCCATTGAATGCCCTGGATATTGAATATAGTCCAATGTGCTGAATTTCAGCTGAAAGTAACTGGTTTCAAATCCCAGTTTTACCAATGTAGAACTTTGGGCAAGGTATTTGATCTTACTTAACTTCTGTTTCCTCATTTGTAAAATGAAGAGGTTGGAGAATAAGGACAGATTTTCCTTTTGAGTGCAGCTGAACAATAGTAACACTCAGTGGGGGGACCTGAAACTGTATGTATGTAAGGATGGCTCCCATTAAATTCACAATATTGCTCACAACTTTCAAATCTATCAATATAGGATGCCCTCTAGGCATCTCAAGTGTAACATGTCCCACACAACTTATTTTCCCCCCAAATGTTATGCTCTTCCAAACTTCCCTATTACTGTTGAAGGTATCAGCATCCTCCCAGTCACCCAGGCACATAAGCTCAGTGTAAATTTTATTCCTCATTCTCACTCACCCACATATGCAATCCTCTCATTTGACATTTACATTTTACACACATCCCCCAAACTTTCCTTCATACAAGCACCCCCATTACTTCTCAGACAACTAGAAGAGAGTCGTATTCCCTTCTAATTGGTCTCACTGCTTCAAGACTCTTCTAACTTTAGTCAATTTTCCACTAAGTTGCTACGGTGATTTTTTTGGAAAATACAACTCTGTTCCCCAATTGATAAATTGTAATGAACAGGTAATTTTCAGATGAAGAAATCAAAACTATCTATAGTCCTATGAAAAAATGCTCTAAATCAATATTGATTAGAAAAATGCAAATCAAAACAACTCTGCGGTACCACATCATACCTATCAGATTGGTAAATATGAAAAAGCAGGAAAATGATAAATGTTAGAGAAGATGTGGGGAAATTCAAACACTAATGTATTGTTGGTGGAATGATGAATTGATGCAATGATTCTGGAGTGCAATTCGGAACTATGTCCAAAGGGCAATAAAACTGTGCATTCCCTTTGACCCACCAATACCACTTCTAGGGCTTTTTCCCAAAGACATGATACAAATGGGAAAAGGACCCATGTATACAAAAATATTTAAAACAGTTCTTTTTGTGGTGGCAAAGAACTGGAAATTGAGGGGATGTCCATTAATTGGGGAATGGCTGAACAAGGTACAGTATATGAATGTAATGGGATACTGTAGTGCTATAAGAAATGATGTCAAGGCAGACTTCAGAAAAACCTGGAAGGACTTATTTGAACTGATACTGAGTGAAATGAGCAGAACTGGGAAATCATTTTACACAGTAACAGCCACATGGCATGATAAAAGACTTTGATAGGCTTAGCCATTCTCATCAATGTAGGGATGTAAGGACAACTCCAAAAGACTCAGGATGGAAAAGGTTATCTATATCTAGAGAAAGAACTATGTAGTCTGAATGCAGATGGAATATTACTATTTCCTCTCCTTTTCTTTTGTTGTTTTGTTTCTTCTTTCTCATGGTTCTTCCCATTATTTCTGATTCTTCTTTACATTATGACTAATGTGAAAATATGTTTAATATGACTGAATAAGTAGAACCTATATCACATTGCATGCTATCTTGGGGAAGGAAGGGAGAGGGAAGAAATTTAAAACTCAAAATCTTATGGAAGTGAATATTGAAAACTAAAAATGAACTAATTATAAAAAAAAGAAAATATAGCTCTGATCATGTCTCTGAACCCTCATCACTGAGGCCCAGTAATGGTTCTCCGTTATCCACAGGATCAAATATTGATTCTTCCACTTAGCTCTTAAGGTTCTTCTTTGCCTCTAAACTTGCTGCTTTTCTAGTATAATCATACCTTACTCCCCTGTACACAGTTTTTAATCCATCTAAAATGTCCAGGTTTATATTCCTTATATACAACATTGCATCCTCTGCCCCTGTACCTTTGCACTGGCTATCCTCCAGGCCTGGAACGTCCTTTAGCTCTTGACATCTAAGGTTTCAGTCAGGAATCGGTTCAAAAACCACCTTCCATTGTAGGCCTTTTCCATTCCCCAAAACCTTTTACTTCTCCCCCTTCTGAAATTATCTTTCATCTGGCCTCTGCATTTCTTGGATGTACTTATTCATTTACCTATCCCGTCCTCCCTCCCTTCCCATGAAATGGTAAGTTTCTTGAGGTCAGGAGCTTTTTGTTGCCTTTCTTTGTATTCTAATCAATTAGTACAAGAAGTGTAACATAATAAGTGCTTAATAAAGTTCGTTAACTAACTGATCTAATGGTCCCCTCAGGCTCTAAAGCTATATAATAATAATGATAATAATAATAAAATCAACTATTACAAAAGCAACTAACATTTATATAGCACTTTAGAAAGTTTATAAATCTATAAAGCACTTTACAAAGTTTACAAAGAACTTTCTAACTTTCTAAAGAACATTTTCTCTTCACACCAACTGTGAGGTCAAAGCTATTGTTATTTTACAGAGGAGGAAACTATTGTACACATAAGCAAAATAATTTGCTGTGGGTCACATAGTAATTTGGAGTCTAAGGCTCAATTTGAACTTAAGTATTCCTCACTTTAGGTCGAGCAATCACAAAAAAAATTGTTATAATCCTTATCATTGCAAAGACAAGTGTCTCTCTAGCTTTTTTTCTTTTCTCTTTATATCTTTCATACACATCAATACACTCATGCATGTATACATGCACATTTATGTAGTATATCCTATTGCTTCATGAATTTTCTACCTCAGAAAGTTCAGTATCTTTAGAAAACCAGAAAAGTCACAGTGAATTCATTAAAAATTCAATAGAAAATTATTGTCTGTAGATAATTTAGAAAAATATTAAGTATGAGAAGACAAAATACTTACCCCAAGATCAACCATACTGTAGCAACTCTAAAATTCTTTCAATTTCCACTGTGTTTCATTTCTTTGCTACTTCTCCATCTATGACCCAAAATTTTACTTATTGCAAAGTAATCTATTTATATGCATGTGTTTACTTTGGAAACGTGTTTTCTATAAAACATTCAAAGGCTGTTGTTTACATTTACATAAGTTTGTTGATTGTCTACTAATAATCTACCCAGGGGAGGCAGAACAAGAAAATAGAAAAAAGTTTTGTGTGTCATGTGTTGGAGTGAGGAGGTAGGGGAGAAGACAGGCAAATGCACCTAAATTGCTACTATCTTTAATCATTTTTTCTTTCTTCTTCTCAAATGCAATGTAGTTCCAAATTATAGATTGCCATAAAAACAAGGAAAATTGGGTATTTCATTTAAAAACTTGTCCTTATTACTATATTCTCTTGCAATTATTTATCAGTATAATTCTCTTAATGATACACTTTACATATGTCCTGTGTAAACAAGTATAAACATAAATATATCAATGTATATGCATATATATATTTAAAGAAATAACAGACATATATAATAGTCATTTATGAATATTGTGCATATCTCTCTCTATTATATATATATTCATGAAGCTAACCTATATTCAGGATCCAAAATGTTATTTATTAATTAGTTGCACCTAGTTCAATAAAGAAATCTATTATCTCATATGGGAGTGAATAATATTCATCTGAATCATTTTAGCAAAAAAAAAGTATTTAATGCTGAACTACTGCTAAATATTCTTTATGTATTTATAAAAATGTTAATAGTATAACTGAACACATTTCATAACATTTTGATTAAAAGAACTTCCACCCACAAGAATTCAAAGAAGCAATTATTTAATACAAAAATCTAAAATAAAAAGGATTAAATAGTGTCTGTTAAACCACATGCTAGTCTTGAAAAAATTCTACAACATATTTATCTCATTTCATTAGGAGTGAAATTTCAAATATACATGGAGAAAAATTGAAACCTTTTTCCACATATAATTCACCAATATATAAACCTTAATGAGTTTTACACACCTATATGTGTGTATAAAATGGGCAGAGAAAAATTTTTTTTAAAAAAATACCAATTTTTCTAAATAAATGCCTTGCATGGAAAATAGTTATGTAAAAAAATAGATGTCAGATTACTTAGCAAATAAATGTAATGAACTTTTAACTTAATGATTATTATGATGGCCTTCATACTTAAACATGTTAATAATATATATAGCAAGATACTGCTTCTGAAGTTAGGTATAAAAAACAATTTAATATTTATCCTCAAGGATTTTACAAGCTAGTAGTAAGTTTATATTCTAAAAGCCAAATGAGGGCTTTGAAAATATATATTATGAGCTAAAATTGATATAGAAAATGAGGTCCCATTAGTAAGTGAGTAATTTTAAATTAGTGCTATTCCTAAATTAGAGTACAAATCTTTTTCTTTGAAATCCCTTATTTGAGGAAAAAAGTTAAACAATATTAGGATGATGATTAATAAACAAAGGCAAGGGGAATATAAAATTGAAATTGATGTTACCACATAGAAAGGATTTCTCATTTGTTGTTTTCATTCTTAAACATTTATTATCCAGTGGGTATGCATGACAGGTCTAATTCATACCCTCATAGAAAAGGGAAGGAATAGAAAAAAAATGAGATAAAAGATGAATTTATTTCCTTTAAAAAACATTCCCTATCTGGAAGCCTGCAACTCCATCTTGTGTATAGGTGGATTTCTATCGATTGCTGATTTATTCAAAGTAACTTTAGGCTACACTGCTCAGTTTAGATCCATTGTTTAGTATATATGTACTTTAGGGAATATAAAATCTCATCATTAGTGCTTCAATAATGCAGGTCACAATCAATATAAAACTATTCTTATTGTGTAATTATCTCTGCATGTTCTCATAATTATTGCCATCATATAATTAACAAGTCTCATATTTGACACATAACATATATTTGATTCTCATAACCAACTAGTGAAATTATTAACATCTCACCCATTTTACAGATAAAGAAAAAAGTACACCTCAGGTTTAAGTGACAAAGTCAGTAACCTCCAAAACTTGGATTCAAGGTCATTCTTCTGAATCCAAGTCCATTTCCCTCCCTGTAATACTATTTTATGTTTCCTCATAACCTGAGTAGATTCTACCTAGGCAATTGAGAAACAAACTATATATTTTGTTGTTTTTTTTCCTTCCAAGCTAAATAATCCAGTTCATTCCAATATAATTTATTTATTTTTTATTTTGGTGGGATAATTGTGGTTGGCAGTTTTCTCCTTAAATTTGAATTTCTGATTTCAACCATGACTTGTAGTAAAGAGTAGAGGGGAGTAAAATGTGGATTCAGGAAGTTCCTAGATAGTGGAAATTCTGCTATGGAGCTTCTAGGTTTCTCAATAGCAGTCTTGAGAAAGCATTTATATACTTTAAAAAAAAAAAGGAAAAGAGTTTTCCACACAAGGGTGTTTATTTACCATTTAAATGCAAGACATATGCAATTGGAGTAGCAGTCACGTGATTTTTAAGGCATGGCTGAGAAATCAGATGGTTGCTGATCTATAAATGCACATCATTTTATACCTCTATCAGGAATCATAAATAACTACTTCAAGATCAAGATTGCATATTCAACAGCAGAATTATAGTATTAAATAATAAAATCTAGAACTTCAAGATTTATAAAGCATTTTATATATGGTAATTCATTTCATCCTGACAACAACACTGTAATGTGGGAGTATGGGTGTTATTATTAGCCCTATTTCATACATATACATACAGTATACACACATGTAGAGAGACAGAGAGGAGACACAGAGAGAAACTGAGATTGAAATTAGTTAAATGACTTGCCAAAGGTCACATAGCTGCTAAACATCAAATGGGATTTGAATTCAGTTTTCCCTTATGTCAAAACCAAAGTTCTATAAACTTAATTCTCCGAAGAAAATTCCACAGTCAATTATGGGCTGATGAAGTAAGCAGTAAGCAACAACTGAGACACAGACACAGAGCTGGAAAGTGCATTAAAAATCATCTAAATCTAACATCATCTTGAGATAAGCAAACTGAGGATCAGTGAGGTCAAATAAGTTGCCCAAATTTACATAAGTAGTACATAGCAGAACCAAGAATCAAGTCTAGATGCTATGACACTTTTCCCACTCTACCATGCTGCCTCCTAATTCATTGTTTCATTAAACAACCATTTATTTAAAAAACATTGTCTAAAATTAAAATTACTCTGAGGTACCACTTTACATCTAGTGGATCAGCTAACCTCACAGAATTGAAAAACTATAAATTCTGAGGGAATGTGAAAAAATATGTACACTAATAGGTACACTCAGCCATTCTAGAGAACAATTTGGAATTGTGCCCAAAGGTATATAAAGCTATGCATATCCTTTGACCCAGCAATATCACTAATAGTTCTGTTTTCCAAACAGACCAAGAAAATTAAAGTGATGTTTATGTATTGGAGGATAGTTAAACAAAATTGTGTTGGAATATTATTTTGTTATAAGAAATAATGAGTTGGGTGGCTAGGTGGCACAGTGAGTAACAGCGTCGGCCTCAGAGTTGGGATGACCCAAGATCAAAACTGGCCTCAGAAAATGAGCACCCACACATAAATAATGACTAGCCGTGTAACCTTGAGCAAGTTACTTAACCCCAATTGCTTATAAAAAAAAAAAAGAAATAATGAGTGAGATGATTTCAGAAAAACCTGAAAAGAATTATATGAACTGATATAAAATAAAGTAATAAGCACTAAGAAAACATTGTACACAATAATAACAATATTGTAACACTACATTTTTCTGTGATTTGTAATTGGAACATGTCCTGGATATATTGAAAGTTTAAAAGTGACTTGCTTAACATGACAGAACTTTATGGCAAAAGCAGGACTTAAACTTTTCTTATTTCCAAGGGCACTTCTTGGTCCACAAAACCATGTTACCAAATAAACCTGAAAAGACATCTAAACTGCTGAATTGTACATATCTCTTAAAATTTATGAAAATTAGTAAAAATATACCCTATTTAAACTTGATTTAATTGTTTACATAAACCAAATATTTAGATTAGAGAGACCAAAAATTACATGATTTGTTCATTACAAAGTTAGCAACAGATGGTTCTATGTCCTGATGATCTAAATATATTTAACTCTAAAAGAAATTTTAATAAAATAACATGCTTTTTTGCTTCATTATTGATAAAGCAGTAGATACTTATATGGCAATTTAATGTTTTCAAAAAATTTTCCTCAAAATAATCCTAGAAGGAAAGTATTTCAGGTAATATCATCTCAGTTTTACAAATGAGGAGACTAAAATTTAGAAAAATCAAATAATTGGCTAATGGTCATATACTATAAGAATTATGAATGAAAGCTGCTGAGAGTCAAAGCCAAGACTAACTCCAAGAACAATATCTATCCTCTATACCAGGATTTTTTAACCTGAGGTCAACTATAGATAAATAAATAGGAGAGAGAGAGAGAGAGAGAAAGAGAGAGAGAGAGAGAGAGAGAGAGAGAGAGAGAGAGAGAGAGAGAGAGAGAGAGAGACAGAGAAATGGGAAAGGTAGAAGATAGAAATGGATATGTATCTGTAAATATAGATCTACATCCCTAATTATAGATGGATGTAGATCTATATTTCTATATATACATATAGATTTGCTGGATTTAGATAGATGGAGATCTATAAATAGATAAATAACTGTTTCAATACAATTGATTTCCACCATAGTTCTCAATATTTTATTTTAAATATTTAAAAACATTGTTTTGAGAAAGACTTGAGCTTAAAACAGATTTCTGAGAGTATCTGTATAAAAAAGAAGATTAAGAACTCCTGTTCTATATCATACTATCTCCAGTGACTTATGGAAGGGGAAACATATATATGTTTGGTATGTAATTTATTTTGGTATATAATTTATATACCCTAGAGAATGGAGAACTTGCTAGCTCTAACTCCAGGTCACGATGCAACTATGGGGGTAATTTCAGATCATGAGTGTCTGGCTGACTTGGAAAGGGACCCACTTATGCTAATGCAAAGATTTCAGAAATTATACTGATAACCAAGTGGCTCAATGAGGAAGAGACAAAAAGAAGGGGACTGAGAAAGAACAGAGGGGAAAAGAAATATATGTTTCTGGTACTGAGAATCACAAGAGAGGTATCCACCTATTGTAAGTTTTAAGTCCAACAATTAATGATGGTCACCTAGTAAAGGCTATAGGGATTGTGATGTGTGCTCAATGAAAAAAAAATCTGACTTCCAAATACAAGATGTAAGAGATGTATGAAAAGGTAAAGAGGAAAGAAAAACCATAAAGGATTTAACAAAGTTAAACTGTTTACATTCCTTCATGTGAAGATACATTTAATTCCTAAGAACTTTCTCATTCTTAGAGCAATTAGAAAGAGTATACAAAGAGAGAAGGCATAGGTGTGAGTTGAATATGATGGAATAATATTTTAAAAATAAAATTAAGGGTAAGAAAGAGTAATGCACTAGGAGAAGGGGAAAGGGAGAGGCAGAAGGGTAAATTATTTCACAGAAAAGAGGCACAAAAAGTTTTTACAGTAAAGGGAAATATGAAAGAGGCTGGGGAGCATTGAACTTTGCTTTCATCAGAATTGGCTCAAAGACGGAATACTATATGCATTCAGTTGGGTATAAAAATTTTAACTTATAAGAAAGCAGGAGGGGAAGGGGATAAGAAAAGGAGGGGGAAGGGACTGATAGAAGGGAGGACAGATTGGGAGAGGCCTTTGAAGATGAACAGATGAAAGAAGAGGGAGAGACAGAGACAGAGAGACAGAGACAGACAGAGACAGAGAGACAGAGACAGAGAGAGAAACATGCGGGAAAATAGAATGGAGGGAAATACACTGTAATCATAACTACAAAAAAATAATTACAGCAAGTTTATCTGATACATATTTCACAAATATGTTGCTGGTAGAGTTGTGAACTGATTTAAGCATTCTTGAGAGCCACTTAGGACAACGTCTACAGAATTATTAAGCCATACATACCCTTTTGCCCAGCAATACCACTACTAGGTCTGTATCACAAAGAGATAAAATACTGTAGCAGCAAGCATCCCAGCATCCCTAGGGTGGCTGTCAACACAGGTTCTTAGATCTGCTTTGCTAAAGGAAAGCAATTCAAAATGGCTTAATAAGCTTACTTTAATCAATCAAACATCTGTTATTTACCTAGTTCAGGGAAAAAAGGTCAGCACCCTGAACTTCAGAGTATACAGACAGAAGTTACAAGACAGATAAACAGATAAATCAGACAGGCTTCCAAACTGTCCAACCATTACATCCATACCAAATCACAGTTACCAGAGAGGGAAGCATCAACATCTGGGTTTTTCAAAGCCGGGGGCCTCTCAACGGCTGCCCAGAGTCTCATCTGGTCAAATCACACAACACTTCTCAAAGTGAGCCCCAAAGAAAAGCCTCACATCAGGGATTATATTGCCTTCTCCAGGCTCAGAGATCGTAACAACCCTCTTGACCCACTGCCCAATCACAAACTATCTCTTGAAAAACAAGCCTCCCACCACAGGCTCCAGGTGCAGTTAACCTAGGGGCAGGGAAAATCTTAAAAATTTACATTCCCATTACAAATACAAAAAGGAAAAGGACTTATATGTACACAAATATTTATAGCAGCTCTTTAGTGGTGGCAAAGGATTGGAAATAAAGCCCATCCTGAACAAGTTGTGGTATATGATTGTGATGCAATACTATGGTACTATAAGAAATGATGAGCAGGATGCTTTCAGAAAAACCTGGAAATACTTACATGAAATGATACAGAGTAAAATGAGTAGAACCAGGAAAACACTGTATACAGTAACAGTAATATTATACTATGATTATCTGTCAATGACAACATTTCTCCATAACACAATGATCTAAGAAAATTCTTACAGGACTTATGTTGAAAAGATGCTCTCTATCTCCAGAGAAAGAACTGATTGAGTTTGAATGTAGACCAAAGCATACTTTTTAAAACTTTATTTTTCTTGGTTTTTTTTTTGTTTTTATATGTGTTCTTTCACAGCATGAGTAATATGGAAATATACTTTACATGTCTGAACATGTATAATCTGTCAAACTGCTTGTCTTCTCAATGAAGGGCCACGGCAGTGAAGGAGGAAGATAATTTGAAATTCAAATTTTACAAACAATCTAAAACTAATACTAAATTTGTTTTTACATGTTATTAAGGGAAAATAAAATTTAAATAATTGTATTTTGAAAAATGAATTGTAGAAGGAAATGGCAAAACCTCTCCAGTACCTTTGCCAAGAAAACCCCAAATCAGTTCCTGAAGAGGCTGACATAACTAAGCAAAAACAGCATTATATGCCAAGCACCATGCTAGGCATTTTACAAATATTATTTTATTAGCTCCTCACATCAACTCCGGGTGACTGTTATGCCCATTATGCAGTTTAGGAAACTGAGGCAGAAAAAGGTTGAATGACTTACAGCCACACAGCTGATGAACTTCAGGTGTGAAAGATTAATGATCTGTGAGGCAGGGAATAGTGAGTTGGTAATATAAAAGAACTATGTAAAATATACTCCCAGGTACAGTAAATAAGCTACTTGTTAAATCACCATATGAAACCCAGAGGGTCTTCTCCTCACAGATTGTTGCTTGTTTTACTAAGTAAAGAAGTCATTCTCTTCCTCATTTCTTAGCCAGCAGTAATCACTGAAGGGGCACTACCTCAGTCAAACTGAGACCTGCTAAAGCTTTAGTTTACAAAGGTGGAGTATCCTACTGCATCCATGGCCATCTCTAGTCATCCTGATCTATATTTTACCATTTTACCCAGATGACTCAGGAGAAGAAAGTGAGACTGGTGACTTTGCACAGCACTCCCTCACTTAAATACAATTCACTTGTATGCCATGGCATCACCTCCCTTTCATGGTCCTCTTCCATGATAAAAGAGCAAAAAACCACAACCACAACAACAATTTAAAACCAAGTGCATTCACCTCTGAGAAGTGATTAGTTTCCCTGAAAGAAAGTGTATTTTTTGGAAGGGAAGGTTGAAGTTATATAGACAGGTGGTTGGATCCAAGCTGATTGTTGGGTGGGGCTCATTTGAGGGATGACCAAAGGATGGTCTTCTTCCTTCTACCTCATTCTTCCTCAAATCACCTACACATTGGAAGTGTCTCAAGTACACCAAAGCATAGGGAAAGGTGAAAAGTAACATTCTAAATAAATACTTCATTTGGTCAAGTGTTCTTAACAATTGGGGGTAGAGAAACTGAATGAGGTAGAGAATGCAATTTTTTTCCAGGATCATGCCAGTTTTTCTTTTCTTTTCTTTTTGTTTGCTTTGTTTTGTTTTCTATATCATAGCTGGACAATTTGCTAGCAGTTCTACTAGTTTTTTGATGATGACCCCAAGCAGAATGAATGTAGTCAGGGAATTTTATGAAATGATGGTTCCCCTAAGACCTTCATTGGAGGGATTTCCACAGCTTCAGGCAAAATCTATGCCTCCCTGAAGCAGGTATTCAGTAAAGCAATTGAGCCAACTTTAGTTTGATTTATCTAGAATGACTTGCTGACAGATGACCTGAGTACCAGACACATCCAATTCCATTAGTACACTTCTATTAGACAAGATACATTCCCAGAATTCAAAGCTAATTCATTCTTGCCAGTAGGAGCTAACCCCAGCTTATTATAGGAAGATTTCATTAAACAGTAGCAGACTTTTCTTTCAGGAATGGACAATATTTTTGTGGTTAACAACAGCAACAGCAATTGATGTAGTTATTTACAAAATAGATTTCCAAGGTGACAATAAGAAAAATAAAAAACCTGGCAAAATTACTGGCAAATTGCTCAGTATTTCTTCTCAGTAGCTTGGCCCAGCACTGGTTTAGAAAGTAGAAAGGAAACAAGTGCAGGGCACAAATAGATTCCAATTTCCTAAAGTTAATATTCTCCCCATATGAGCTAAACTTCACCCTCAAAATAAATATAATTGATGAGATTATATTAAATTTAAAAATATTCTGGGTAATGTAATGAATGTTCAAGCAAAATAATTATTTTCCTGAAACTCAGTAACAAAAGTTAACAGCATAAATACATATATATTATATTTATATTATGTGTATATATGTACATACATGTATATATGTGTATATGTATATATGTAAATATGCATGTACATACATATATACGTTCATATACATATATAGCTACATATACACATATATGCGTGCATACATACACTCACATATATAGTGTTTAACTTGGAGCTGGTGGGAGGTTAGACAGCATAGGTAGCCTGGCAAAATGGTTTGCCAAGAAAAAGAAATTAAACAATATAAAGTGTAGGTCGATTACATTGCTGACATTAAAGACAATCTATTATGGAGTAGCTTTGCAAGATGAAATTCTATTCAGCAAGTATAAAAATAGAAGAAAATGCAAATGATTTATTATTCTGAACAGCCTTACACTACTACAATGTACTACCTGAGTCATCCTTTCCAGCTCAGAGTCTAATACTTCCTGATTAAAACTGACACAAGAATCTTCTTTCCCATGAACACATTTTAGGATTAAGAACTTCTAAATTTCAATTTGAGAAAGCAGTCAGAACTACCAAATTAATATTAGCTCTTAAAAGTTTAATAATACCTTATTTTGTTAAAAATGGAAAATATGGAACATTAATTTCTATTTTAAATGTTAACAAGTTCTTTTATTATAACTAGAATTCACTTCTTAAGAGACTTGTGATTTTGAACTAATCACTTAATCTTTCAATGCCTCAGTTTTCCCAGAGGTAAAATGAGAGGTTAAGATCACAATGACCACCAAAGTCCCATTTACCCATTTAGCCCTAACATTTCATGCCTCTATGAATCTACTTTAAAAAAATTCTAGTTTCAGGTACTGGAAATTTAACATTGTCCAACTTATCCCCCCCAGAAAACTAGATTAGTATATTTGGGCATATATTTTGCTGTATAGAAACCATCATTATTTCCCTAAATAGCTCCATATATTTTCAGATAAATCTGTTCTATATTCGAATTCAAATGATATCCTTTCAAGTAACAATTAATAGAGGCTGTATATGAATTCCAAATACTTTATTGAACTATTCTAACATCAGTAGTGAAAGATAATCATCTCTGCTGCCATTCCAATGACTTACAATCAGATGTGTTGCTGCAAGAACTCAAATCAATCACATAATTTACATACACAGTGGAATTTTACTCCCAAATTAGTGTCAATCTTTCCTATCACCTTCTCAAAATATACTCAAGAGATAAGAATATACATATTTTGCTACAGATATCTCAGGATGCTGATATAATTACTCATTAGATTATGATTTATCTACCAACATTGTCAGGCCACAATCCCAGTTTACCAATTGCTCATAAAGTACAAGTCAATAAAGGGCAGGAAGTGGCACAAATGAACCTTTTGATGAGAACCTGCTTAACTGTTGCTGATGTGTCTTTTTATGTCTAGGGCTCTTTGTTACAAGTATGCTACCCAAGTAACTAAGCAGAAATATGCTGGAGTGGTGGAAGGACATTATGCAGAGCTTCATCCACATTGACAACGCAAAGAATGCTGTTAACTTACTAAACAACTAGTGAGAGAACTAAGAAAGAAATAAGATGAGAACTAAATCTTGCAGTCATTGATTATTTTAGGAAATCAAGATCAAGTAATATTCTAGTCCTCATTTTCTCAGATGTAAAGGATAATAATTTTGTTTCCTGCTTTTATTTTATTATGAATCTCAGAAATAATGTTGAAAACATTATTATTATGCTATGTGGTTTAATGTTTTTGGTATACTAAAAATACATATAATAGAGAGTTATAGATCACACATTTTTATTTATTATGTGAAAGCATTTTGTGAAGCACTCAGGATTTCTGCACACACGGCAAAAGCTTTGTAAATTATATACACACATCTGGAAACTCCAGAGAGCATATGATCTACTTGCTAAACATGCACCTTATTGTATGAGGCTATAAATAATGAAAGAAAGAGATAGTATTCTGCACAAGATGTCACAGATTTGAAGAAGCAGGATTGATCAAACAAGAAACAGTCTCCCACCAACTTCTGATTGTAATTCCCTCCACTTCTCTCTCATCCACTTTTACCATTTTGGTCATTACTATCAGATACTATTAACTTGATATACACTCACAGATTTGCCCACACTGGCAAGTCTCTCCCTGTATTGTATTGCTTCCTACTTAAGGCTAAAACAAAAGGTAAAATGAAGAGGATTCTATCTTATAAAATATTCAGATATCCATATCATTGACCTTGTTACAAAATGCCCATCTCTCTCTCCTCTCCTTCCTTACTCCCCTCCTACTACATGCATCAGTTCCTTTTAATAGTGAAAATGATCAGATGAGTAATCAGCTGGAGCTCATAATGTTACCATGCTATGAATTGTGTTGAAGTTTTGTGTTTTACCTAATATTTTATAGATAATCATTTAGGAACTCTAAAATAATAACATCTCTTTATTTGCTAAGATAAATTAAATTAATTATAATAGGTACAAACTTATCTTTTTTATATTTCTTCTTGCAAAAATATTTCACTAATATAAAGTGAAATATGTAAAGCACATATGAGACAAATATGAAGTTCAAGGAGAGATGCAGGAAGGATTTATGAAAGAAATGGCATTTGATCTTTGACTGAAAAAGGTTGTTATATCTTCAAAATACAGACAATGATCTTGGACTAGAAGATAGGAAATGAAAATACATCATTATATTATAGACCTAAAGAACAGTATAAAAAACAATTGGGAAGACACAATGTTTTGTTGGCAAACGATCAGTGGTCTACTTTTGTTTTGTAATTAGAAACATTCTTTGTGTTACATCTATTTCTACATTTTGAAATACACTGTCAAATTTTGGCCTTATCAATCTTGGCTAAAAAAAAAAGTGTTAAAATAACTTTATATAATAGAAATATTTTTCTTTACAAATGCTTGAACTCAAACTTTACAACATCTATCTAAGAATTTTCATTGCTAACAAAAAATAATCATAAAATAAAGAACTGGTTAGGATCTAAGAGATTATTTAATCCAAGCCCTTTAGTTTCACATTAAGAAAGCAAGATTTAGAGACATGATGTAACTTCTCTGAGGCTCCATAGATAGCAAATATCAAATGAAGATTCTAACTCAGACTGTCTGCTTCAACTACACCATACTGCCACCTTAATAACATTATAATGATGAACATTTTCTGTTTCAAATGGAGTATTATGTAATCAACATAATAAATTATTACAATCTCTTAAAAAAAGTATATCTGTATTACTATTATTCTAATGGAATCTTTTTCTGTATCTTAAACAAATTTGTATTCTTATTCATTCTGTGGACATTTCTCAAAAGGTGGGGCACTCAAAAAATTTATAGGAAAATGGATAACCATGTATTAAGAGTTCCTGGCATTCTAAGATGCTGTTTATCTCTTTTGAGGAAGACAGGATTCAAATTGCCTTCATTAGAGGAGCAATATGCTGTGGAAAATGAGCTGGGTACTTATCAGGAGGCTTCTTGATTTGCATTTGCTAAATAATCGAGCTGTTCTGTTTGCTAGCTATTTATGAGCTCCAAAAAAAAGGAGAGAAAGGAAATCATTCAGGTAAATAACTCTGAGAGCTTTTGAAAGCTAGAATTTAAAAGAAAAAAATAAGTTTATATTAAAGATGTCAACTCTGCTGTGCTATTTTTCAAACAGAATGGAATATACAATATACAAGTTAAGATCCAGGAAACACATTGACATCATTGAGTTTTAGTTCTACCCACACCTGCTACTTCCTCAAGCAAAGTGAAAGACTACTCTCTAGATAAATGATCAATTCTTCAACATGACACTGCTTTAGCCACCCTGCTGTTACTGTTTAAGGATTGTGATTCCGATTAAGCAGTAAATCTTTATGGTATTACATCTTCAAGAGTCAATTAATGTCTTCAGGAATTCCTGCAATGTTTTAGCATTGTTATTTTGAAGGAAAAAACAAAAACATTTACTCCAAGCTCACAAAGGAAAATAATCGTATTTGAGTGGTAAATATAAACATTTCCCTCCATGTGGTAGACTGAATAGCAAAAAATTTCTGTAAGCATGAATGTCCAGTGAACACCAAATCTGCACAATATGAGATGTGAAGTAACACACTGTAATGGTGTTAACTGCCTGTTAAATCTTTTCTAACATAAAAAATCAACTTTTATTTCTTTTTTTTTCTTTTTGGAGGGCAATTGGGGTTAAGTGATTTGCCCAGGGTCACATGGCTAGTTTTTGTGTTAAGTGTATGAGGCCAGCTTTGAACTCAGGTCTTCCTGACTCCAGGGCCGGTGCTCTATTAAACTTTCATTTCTGAGGTTACTCTTTACTGTTTTTTTTTTTTTTAAGGATGCTTCTTCTCATATTTAAGTACTGAAACACATACTAGCTATAGTATCCAAATCCCAGCATAGATTTTAACTTATTAAAACAGCTTTTCCTTTAAAAAATACAATTCTAGGGGCAGCTAGGTGGCAAAGTGAATAGAGCAGTGGCCCTGGAGTCAGGAGGACATGAGATCAAATCCAGCCTCAGACAATTGACACACTTACTAGCCCTGTGACTTTGGGCAGGTCACTTAACCCCAACTGCCCTACAATAAAGCAAAAAAAAAAATACAATTCTGATGCCTAAATCATTGATTGCTAAGCAACCATATTTGTACTCTGTATCTTTCTTTGCTGAAGTCTACAAAATATTTTAGCAAAATTGGGCTATTGCAACAGTAAACAGTTATATCTTTTCATTTCAAGTGAGAAAGTGATATAAAATTTTACTATGGGTGACAATTCCCAGCATTTCAAATGTACAGATTTTACTATGATCTTAAAATTTCATATTTCTATCAGAAATAAATGTATGGTTTCAAAGTTTTGAGAAACTTTTCCCATGAAGAATAAATGTATTAACGATGCTTATTTGGCCAGCAAACTTGGGAAACCTGAGTGCTACAAATTCACTTGTGGAAGAGGGAGAGACTTGAAAAGAACTGAAAATTTGAGCCAGTTAAAATCATTAATATAAACAGGACACGCCTGCTTTTTAAAAATTTAAATTTATGCTGCCATTCCTATCTATAAATCAGAAACTACTGTAGGAACCAAAAAGATATTTTAAAAATATTACTAAACATGTATTCATTAGCATTTTTAATGATCCTCCACAGAATTTTTAAAAAGCATAAATTCTCTCTTTTATTTTTTTTGCCTAGTTGAAGATTTTTTTGATGTCCTCAAGATAAAAAAAAAAGATGCAAAATAAGTTAATTCAATTTAAGTCTTCAAATAATTATTAATTGCCTACTATAGATGAGGTAGGTATTAATTCAAGGAAATACAAAGGCAAAAATGAAATAAGCTCCAAGACAAACAGCTTATTATGTTCTATCATGTTTCCTTGCCATAATATGCAAACAATGAGGTAAAGAAAAAAATACACACATACACACACACACACATAAAGTGTGTGTGTGTGTGTGTGTGTGTGTGTGTGTGTGAGAGAGAGAGAGAGAGAGAGAGATGGAGGGAGGGAGAGAAAGAGAGACAGAGAGAGACAGAGACAGAGAGCTCATAATTTTAGGAATTAGGAAAGATCTTGAGTAGAAGGTGGCACCTGAGTTGCACTTTAGAGGATCCTAGGGAATCTATAGGGAGTGTTAAGAAGGAAGTCCCTTTCAGATTTGTGCATTCACTTATGCCAAAGTGATCATGAGTTGGGATCATAAGCACTTGAGGCATAGCTGCTGGGTAGGACAGCAGGGGAAGAGTACAAGGGCTAGGCCCCGAGGCGCTCAAAGGCGTAGTCTGCTGACAGCCTATTATGGGATGTCTGATGAATTGAGTATACCTCACCAATGAGAAGAGGCTTCCTCACCCTTGGCAGTAATTTCCTGGACTTGTTTGCTCTGGCTTATGGAATGGGAGGGTCTATGAGTGAGGTATAAGAGGTGTTGCCACACCTCGGAGGCTGGGACAAGGCAGGGACTATAGGAGTAGGTAGTAGGCATTAGGAGTAAGTATTAGGAATCATGTAGTAGGCATTAGGAATAGGCATTAGGGATTAGGAGTTGGAGATTGTATGCATAGGTTGCAGAGCCATGTGAGATAAAAAAAATAAAGGTGTAACAAGCAGCTGTGTGTGTGCCCGGTGTTCGGGGGAGCTCCCTGACTGAGAAGTCAGGGCCGAAGATGTCCGAAGTACCGGGAAAAGGTAAGAACCCAGTTGGACTCTTCCTGGGGTAAACAGGAAGGAGTCTAATGATCATGTACAAGGATCAGAGAACAGGTTGGTTTGACTGGAGAGTAAATGAAAAGGAGGCATATAAAATAAGAATTCAAAGGTAGATGGATGCCAAATTACTGAGGACTTTAAATGTCAAGATAAATTTTTTGTTTTGTTTTGTTTCTTCCCTAAATTGCTGTTGTTCAGTTGTATCTGATTCTTCATGATATCATTTTTTAGGGTTTTCTTAGTATAGATACTGGAGTGCTTTGCCCTGTCCTTCTCCTGGTCATTTTTAAAGAAGGGTAACTAAGGCAAACAGGGTTGAGTGACTTTCCCAGGGTCACACTGCTATTAAGTGTCTCAGACTAGCTTTAAACTCAAGATGAGTTTAGATGAGTCTTCCAGAATGCAAGTGTAGTGAAGATTTTTGGATAAGGGGGTGATATGATCAAATCTTAGTTTGGTGGCTGTTTATAGTACAGGTTGAAAAGAGGATATGGACACAGGGATACCAAAGGAAAGATGATTGTAATATTTCAAGTAATAGGTGATAAGGATAAAAGTTAAAGGAGAAACTAGGAAAGTGAGTTAAGAATTACTGTGGAGATTCATGTATGGGAAGACTTAGCAACTGATTTAACTGAAGAAAAAAAAGGTTTTGAGGCAAAGAAAATAAGTTCTGTTTGCTCATATTGAGCACAAGGTGCCTGCAGAATATTCAGATAGAAACATAAAGATATATTATGTCTATTTGAAAAGATGATTAGGGAAAATGGAAAAGAGCCTATGTGTTCTAAAAAAACCCATTCATAGCACCTCTCTTTGTAGTGGTAAAGAACTGGAAAGTGTGGGAATGACCATTAAATTGGGAATGGATGAACAAGCTGTGGTACATGATTGTAATGGAATACTACTGAGGTATAAGCAGTGATGAGCTTGATCTTAGAAAACCTGAACAGACTTGCACAAAATATTGAATGAGCAGAACACGAAGGGGACATTGTATATAGTAACAGTAATATTTAAGTAAAATTTAAGAACAACTCTAAGTGAATAAGTCATTTTGACTATTATAAATACTCAACGTAACTTAAAAGGACATATGAAGACGTCATTCAGAAAAAGAACTGATACAAAGAAGTATACATGAAATGATTTTACATACACACATATACATATTTGTGTCTAATGGCAACCATCCCTAGGGTGGAGGGGGGAGAAAAAAGGGAAAACAAAGGGAGACATTCACATGATAACTTTGTTATATATTTAAAAGGAATCAAAATTATACAAAATAGATTTGCAGTTTCATGTGCAATTATCTTATTATTATTATACTACATTCCAGAAATGCTTCTTTTATTCCACAAGCTAAAAAGAAAATTTTTTTTTAAAAAGAGCAACAGTGACAGAACAATAGTATTTGAGAGTTGGAAAGAATCATCTAGTTCAATCTATATACCAGCAGGCATTTGGTATAATGGGACTAGATTCCAGGAGACAGATTGTAGCTGGGTATACAGACATAGGGATTTCCTTTTTTATTTTCCTCTGAAAAATATTTTTTTATTCTTTTTCTTTTCTTTCTTTGCCATTCAATGCCTTTGTTTTCTTTCAAATTTCTGTAGCATTTTATTTTTCCCAATTATCTGTGTAAATATTTTTTAGTATTTGTTTTCAAAACTGTGAGTCCCAAATTTTCTCCCTTCTTCTTTCCCCACTTCTCCTCACTGAGAAGAGAAGCAATTCAATATAGGTGATATATGTGTAGTCATGCAAAACTTTTCCATATTAGTCATATTGTGAAAGAAAACAGAAACCAAAAATAAACCTCAAGAAAAATAAAGCAAAATTATGCCTCAATCTGTATTCACACATCAACAGTTCTCTTTCTGGGGATGGATACAATTTCTCATCACAAGTCCTTCAGAATTGTCTTAGTTGCATTGCTGAGAATAGCTGTCATTCATGACTGATAATATTGCTGTTACTTTGTACACAGCACATTTCACTTTGCATCAGCTTATGGAATTCTTTCCAGGTTTTTTTGAGAGCATCCTTCTCATTATTTCTGACAGCATAGTAACATTTCACCACAATCTCATACCACAGTTTGATCCATTACCCAAGAGATGGGCATTCCCTCAATTTCCAATTTTTTGCCACCAGAGAAGAACTGCTATAAATATTTTTGTACATATATGACCTTTTCCTTTTTGTATTTCATCTCTTTTGGGATACAGACCTAGGTCAAAGATTATGCATGGTTTTATAGCCCTTTCAGCATAGTTCCAAATTGCTCTTCAAAATGATTGAAGCAGTTCACAACTCCACCAACAGTTCATTCATGTTTCATTTTTCCCACACCCCCTTCAACATTTGTCACTTTACTTTTCTGTCCTGTGAGCCAATCTAATAGGTATGAGGTAGTACCTCTGAATTGTTTTAATTTGCATTTCTCGAATCAATGGTAAGTTAGAATTTTTTTTTTCATATAACTACTGATAGCTTTGATTAATTGGAAAACTGTTCATATTTTTGGGTCATTTATCAATTGGGAAATTGTTCTTAATTTTATGAATTTGACTCAGTTCTCTTTTTGTTAGAGAAATGAGCCTTTATCTGAAAAACCTGCTTCTAATTTTTTTCACAGTTATAATTGTTAACTATATTTCCCTCCATCCTATTTCCCACTTCAAGATTATTGTATTCTTTCTCTTCTTTCACCCTGTCCCTCCTCAAAAGAGTTTTGTTCTAACTGTCCCCTTCCCCAATCTGCCCTCTCTTCTATCATCCCCCATTCAATAATTCCCTTCACCTCCAAATTTCATGTAGGGTAAGATAGATTTCTATAGCCAATTGAGTGTATAGGTTATTCTCTCTTTGAGCTAATTCTGATGAGAGTAAGATCCACTCACTGCCCCTCAGTTCCCCTCTCTTCTCCTCCTCTGTAAAAGCTTTTTCTTGACTCTTTTATGTGAAGTAATTTACATTATTCTACATCTCCCTTTCCCTTTCTCCCAATGTATTCCTCTTTATCCCCTTAATTTTATATTTTTAGATATCTTTCCTTCATATTCAACTAACACCTGTGCCCTCTATATATACTCCTTCTAACTGCTTTCATAATGGAAAAGTTCTTATGAGCTACAAGTATCATCTTCCCATGTAGGAACATAAACAGTTTAACCTTATTAAGTCCTTTATGATTTCCCTTTCCTGTTTACTTTTTTATGTTTCTCTTGAGTGTTGTATTTGGAAATCATACACACACACACACACACACACACACACACATATATATACATATATATATACATACACACACATATATACATATATATATATATATATATATATACATACACACACACACATACACACACATAAGTTTAGCTCTGGAATTTTCATCAAAAATGCTAGAAAATTCTCAATTTCATTAAATATCCATTTTTTTTCCTTTGAAGGAATATACTCAATTTTTCTGGATAAGTGATCCTTGATTGTCATCTGAGTGTTTTTGCCCTCCAGAATGTTACATTCTAAGTCCCCCAATCCTTTAAAGTAGAAGGTGCTAAATCTTGTGTTATCCTGACTGTGGTTCCATGATACTTGAATTTCTTCCTTCTGATTGCTTGCAATATTTTTCTCCTCCACCTGGGAGCTCTGGAATTTGGCTATAAAATTCCTGGGAGTTTTCATTTTGGTATCTTTTTCAGGAGGTGATTGGTAGAGTGTTTCTATTACTATTTTACCCTCTATTTCTATTTTACCTGCAATTTTCCTTGATAATTTCTTGAATGATGTTTAGGTTCTTTTTTTTTTATTATTATGGTGTTCAGGTAGTCCAACAATACTTTTTTAATGCATTTTTTTCCTAATTATATGTCCAGACAATTTCTAACATTCACTTTTACAACCTTTTGAGTTCTGAATTCTTCTCCCTCCCTGCTTCTGAAAATAGTAGGCAATTTGATAAAGATGTGCTATCATGCAAAACATATTTCCATATTAGTCACAGTTGTGAAAGAAGAAATACTTTGATATGCATTCAGAGTCCATCAGTTCTTAACCTGGATGTGGATAGCATTTTCCTTTGTGAATTCTTTGTACTTGCCTTGGATATTTGCATTGCTGAGATAGTTAAACAATTCTTAGAAATTATCTCTCCTTTTTTTAATTTTCCAGATCAGTTATTTGATCAATTTCACATTTTCCTTTCATTTTTTTCATTCTTTTGACTTTTGTTGTTTTGATGTCTTATGGAGTCATCAGCTTCCACATGCCCAATTCTACTTTTTAAAGTTTCTTCTCTTTATTGAATTTTTGTTCATTTTTTTTTCATTTGGCTCTCTCAAAGAAATTTTGTGACTTTCTTACAATTGGGCCTATTCTGTTTTTAAAGGTTTTATCTTGTTCAGTATTTTTTGTGGTTCCTTGACCAAGCAATTGATTCATTTTTTCATTATTTTCTTGCATCATTCTCACTTCTTTTCTCAATTTTTCCTCTACATCTCTTATTTGATTTTAAAAATCCTTTTTGAACTCATCAATGGCCTGAGACCATTCACATTTTTCTTTGAGGTTTTCATGTAATTTCATTGATGTCATTGTCTTCTGATTTTTTGTTTTGATCTTCCTTGTCAACATAGTAACTTTCTATGGTGAGCATCTTTTGTTGTTGTTTGGTCATTTTTTCCAGCCTTTCAACTTTAGGTTAAAGTTGGGCTCTGCTCCCAGGATTAAAAAGCTTTCCCAAGCTTCATGTTTTTCATGCTTTTGTTTTCAGAACTAGTTTTGGCCTGTGTAAGTTTTCAGTTTTTCAAGGGTGGTATGATTTAAGGATAAGTGTTATCAATGTTCTCCTGCCCTATGTTCCAGGCTGTGAGTGACCACAAGTACTCTTCTACCCTGGAAATATGTTCATTGTCCCCACTCCTACTAGTGCTTCTCTACAACCTGTGATGGTGACCCATGTGTGGGCAATATAACAAAGTTCTGCTCCCACTGACATGAAACAGTCACACCTCCTTCAGGTCATTTGTTTAAACCCTTTCAGTCTTTTAGTTGAAAGCTCCAGAAGCTACCACTCATTCAGTGGTCCACAAGACCTGCTTCTGGCTTACTGGGTTGCAGTCTCTGCTGGTATGGCCTGCACTGGACTGGACTAGACTGTGCTCTACTCGCCCCCCAGTGAGGCAGACCTTTCTTACCAATGTTCTAAGTTGTCTAGGACTAGAAAATTGTTTCACCCCATTCTTTTGTGTTTCTACTGCTTCAGAATTAGCTTTGAGGCATTATTTTAATATTGTTTAGAGGGGAATTTGAGGTCCTGCTTTTACTCTATCAACTTGGCTCTGTCCCCTCTTATTACTTTCAAAAGGTCAGAAACTCTGAGACCCCAGTGATGGAGATAGAATAATATGACAAAGAGTGTTTGGCTGAACATGTACTTAACCTAGTTTTTGAAGTCCCATCTCAAGAAAATTAGAAATAAATAGACTGATCTTACATGTTACAAACAAAGTATCATTCATTTCCCCATTTGTACAATAACAAAAGCAAAACCCCTCCTCCTAGCTCCAAACACTGGTTGTATGGAAACTTGGAATCTATAGAAATAATTATAGAATCAGTTCTGGAGAAGGTATTCAAGAAGTTGAAGACTAAAATCTAATAGACATCAAGGAGCTTATAATATAGGAGGGAAGACAATATTAACACAAGTGAAATGATTATCAGACAATACAGTATATAACTTTAAGATGATTTCATTTGAATTTTTGAGCTTAAACATGTTGGTAAAAGTAATTATTGAGGAAGATTAGTTAGGCAGTGTAACAGAAAAAGAATAGTTTTCAATGAGGGAGAATGGCAGTGATGAGAGTATTTTAGTAATTGTAGAATGAGATGGAATACAAAACTTAGAGTATATTAGGTTAGAAATTGAAATATAGGGGTGGCTAGGTGGCACAGTGAATAGAGCATCAGCCCTTGAGTCAGAAGGACCTGAGTTCAAATCCGGCCTGGGACACTTAACACTTACTATCCGTGTAACCTTGGGCAAGTCACTTAACCACAATTGCCCTGTCTTCCCCCTCCAAAAAGCAAAAAAATAAAAAATAAAAAAGAGATATAAATATCAGAGGAAACTACATACAGATGGTAATTAAAATTTTTGCTCCTTAACTACTTCAGTCTTTCTTTCTTCAAAATTGCATAGTCCTCCTTCATTCTGAAACACATGCATGCATGTACATATAGACACATTTTTCTTTGGCCCTATTGTCAAACTTCTCAAAGAAATGAATTACTCCTTTTCCCTCCATTTTCATATCACCAGTTTCTACCTTTTATTATATCTAAAAAATAATAATCTTACTCCCTCCTCTCACAGATTAGAAAACTAAGGCTCAACAGGTTAAATGATTGACTCTAAGCCAAATCATACAAAAGGGAATTCTTGAGAAGAAAGTCAGATTTCTTGAGTTCCTAGAGATTGCTCTCACCTCAACATAAAACTCTTATGCCCCCTGAATATGAGTTATGACCCTCAACTCTACTATTATAATAACATTTTCCATTCTAAAAGCAGTGAACTTATTTTTTTTTTAAAGCAATTGGGGTTAAGTAACTTGCTCAAGGTTACACGGCTAGTCATTATTTGTGTGTGGGTGCTCATTTTCTGAGGCTGGATCTGATCTCGGGTCATCCCAACTCCGAGGCCGGCGCTCTTACTCACTGAGCCACCTAGCCGCCCCTTTAGGGCAATTGGGGTTAAGTAACTTGCTAGGTTTTTTGTTTGTGTGGATTAAGTGTCTGAGGCCGGCTCCGAACTCAGGTCCTTCTGACTCCAGGGCCGGCCCTCTATTCACTGAGCCACGTAGCCACCCCTAAGCAGTGAACTTATTATGTTTTATTTCCCCTTGACATCTATACTTCATAGTATACACCTAGTAATTTTCTTCCTAGGTAGAAGGGTATATCTGGTTTCAAGACTTTTCATACATATTTCCAAACTTTTTCAGAATGACTGGAGGATTAATTCATTACTCCACCAAGAGTATATTAGCATGCTTATGTTCCCACACTACTTCAACAATAATCATTTTTTTAATCTTTACCAATTTGATGGGTATTAAAATTGAGAGTTCTTTGAATGTTAATTTCTCTTATTATTAATGATACAAGGAATTTTTACAGGATTGTTGACATCTTGTAGGAATTATTTCATACATTTCACAGGTGAGAAATTGGAGATTCAAGAATTCAAATGGAAAATCAGGATTGTACTTTTTCCTTTTAATTATTTATTTCATTGTCTAGCATCATGCTAGGTTTTAAGTAAAAATACACATGTGTAACATTCATAATCTCTCACCAGGAGTTTCAATATAATTTTGGCACATGGATAATAGTAATGTTAACTGAAGAAGACATTACTGAGTTTACTTGATAAAGATTGATAAAGAGTGATTCCATTATAAAAGTAGGGAAAAATGAAAAAAAAGGTGTATTCTTGAGTCTCATTTTCTATTCTATAATATGTGAATAATAAAGTTTTCACTTTGTATATTACATTATCGTTGAAACAACACAATTTTCAGATCTTAAAATGTTATATAAGAGGTTGATAATACAATTTTCAGAGAAAGGGCCAATCTTCATTATTAGGGGGAGATTTCTCCTCTGGGGTTTCCCCATCTCAATGAAACCATAAGACATGTCACTTTCTCTATTCCCATTCCTAGCATTACCATATTGAGAAAAATAAAATTGAGGAGCAAAGGTCCAAAATATAATGCATACAGGTTATTTTGTTTAATATCTCATTTTAATCAATAATAATTCAACATATTTAAATAATACTTTAAAGGTGCATAGTGTGCACAGAAAAGGCATGAAGAGAAGAAAGTCTCGGTGAGTCATGAAAAGAGAATGAAAGAAATCGGATGGATAACCTGAATTGAAATCTTTATCCATGAAATATTAAAAGATCTAGAGAAAGTCTTTAACACATTGGATAGATCCAACATAGAAGATTTATGGAATGCCATGGAAAAGAAATTTACAGTTTGATCAGGTAGAAATGGGTAGCAAACTGTATCCTTGGGGGTGGATATACATATTGATGAATTTTAGATCCAATGAAATATTGAAGCATTTGCAAGTTACTTCACAAAAATGTAAGGATAGGAAATATAAACATAACAGGAATTTCTTTTGAGAAGCCAACACCCTACTATGTTTTACAAACTTCCTTTGTCAACATCTCTGAACCTAATTTAAGCACTAATATTTTCACATTATTTTGGGGAAAACAAATTGAACAATTTAAAACATTGTCTTCATGTTACATTAGATGTATTCCTTCTCAAAAAAAAATACAGAAAATTGTTGCTAATTTCCCTTTCTGTAATGACTTGAGTTTTTAAAGCTTAACACAAGCTAAGAAATTTGATTCAGGAGTCTTTGAACCTAGGTACCCTAACAATCTGAGGCTATTACACTAAACCTATGAAGTAATTTTTTAAATGAAGTAACAGTGAAATTTCATGACTGAGCTTAAATAATCAAGGAGGAATTAAATGTTTGGTATATGTGTGTGTATGTTAATAACCTGATTAGTGTTCATGAAAGAAAGGGCAATTTGTATACCAGCAACATTCTTAAAGACTGTTAGAATGAAACATATTGTATCTTTGGAGTAAAAAATGAAATATAGAATATATAATAAGGTTATATTAGGGTATTAAAAGCATAGACTTACAGTGATTTCTCCCTACCCTACTTCAACCCCAATATAGAATGTAGTATTGCAACTATTAATTAGTTTTTATTCTATTTTTGTCCAGTTAGAGACACTGTAAACTATGTTGTGTATTTTTTTACATACCTTAGTTGCTGACACTCCTTTTATATATATGTGTGTACACACAAACACACATATACATATGTATATGCATATCAATATGCATATACATATACATAGGAATCTAAGATGCAGAAAATCATAAAGAATAAGTATATTTGCGTGTTGTGAGTGTATGTGTGTTTCTGTGTCTGTGTATTGGACAGGGAGATTCAGAGAATCACAAAAGTTCTGTTAGACAAGACCACAGCAACCTTCTTATCCAATTCATAGTGAAAAAAAAGAGTCCTGACTATAAAATATTCAACAAGTGGTCATCCAGATCTCCAAGGAGGGGAAGCCTAACAACTCTTGAAGTGGTACATTATAATTTTAGACAGTCTAATTCTTAGTGTTGTTTTTTTTTCCCTTGATATCAAGACAGGCAGAAGAATAAAGGGAATATTAAATTATACATTCATGGATCAGCTCAGAGGAAAAGGCCAACAAAAGGGAACTGAGGGGCCACAGTAATGAAGGAAGAAAAGGAAACATAGAGAAATTGGGTAAATGAGTAGAGAAATTGAGTAACATGGTGTGTTGTTGATGTTATGGGGGATAGTGGAAAAGATAGGAAATATTGATCACACACAAAAAGGGTTGGCAAAGGTTAGAATTGAGGGGGACACTTTGCAATGAAGAAGAAAAGGAAAACAGAATTATATCTGATATGAACATGGATGTTTTAAGATATTTCCCTAAAATATAGAGGAAATTAGACATAGATAATTTCAACCCATTTGCAGAGTAGGAAAGGAATAGATCAGTAGTATCTGACCTTCATTTGAAAGAAAATATAGAACATTATAGTAAGTATAGAGTATTCCTCATTCCAAATGTTCCTAGAATGAGTGAAATACACACGTATAATTGTTTAAAATTAACAATGAACATGAAAATCATAATCTGTTTCACCAATCACTTAGGCACCAAAAGTTAAAAGAAGAAGGTGAAAGAATACCTATAAATTTTTGTGATACAATTCCTTGTGAAAGGAAGGAAGGAAGGAAGGGAGGAAGAAATTAAGGAAGGAAGGAAAGAGGGAAGGAAGGAGGGAAGGAAGGTAGGAAGGAAGGAAGGAAGGAAGGAAGGAAGGAAGGAAGGAAGGAAGGAAGGAAGAATGGAAGGAAGGAGAAAAAGTGGGACATAAGGGAAAGGAAAGAAACAAAAGGAAATATGAATGAAAATTTGTCCTTACCATCATGATTAGGATTCCCTAGGGTCCATGGTTCATCTGAATCAAAATGTGTATCTCCCCCAATTCCTGGTCCAGGGAAGTAGGCATGTGCCAAAAAGCCTCCCTCTCCATCAAAGGGAGAACTGTCTCCATGAAAACCTGATGCAAAAATGATTGTTATGTCCACATCCCTTTTGCCATTTTCTAATTCACTGTAGGGAACTTCTTCAAATGTCAGAGGAGTCACATTCTGCCATACATCAAAGGCACGGCGAATAGCTTTACGTGTTTCAGGATCTCCTACTTTGGGAGTAACGTTCTTTATGCTGAAATTGAAAAGATAAAAAGAAAGAAAAATGAGTAGAAAAGCAATGTTTCTTTTATCTTAATTTCTACATTCCTACAGAAACTGATATAATTTATGATGACAACAAAACTTCAATTGATTGATGGAATAACATCTTATTTTACAAGGCAAGATAACATATTAATCTCTATTTGTAAATGCTGGACCTCATCATAGCTTAGCCATATAATTGTCAGCAGTATAATATTTATCTACCAAGTCTCTACTTGGGAAATTATTCTCTATAGTATACTTGACAGTGTAAAGAGTGAATCAATGAGCTACTTTGCCTCTTTAGCCACAACAGGAAGTAAGCCCTGACAAGTGATCACATGTCATCTTAATCAAATAGCTGTAGCTACTTCCAGCTTAAATCAAAATAGAAATTTCTTTGTTCTATAATTATTGCTAGAATAATATTGCACTACGCCCATTAGACAGTTCTAAATAAGGTCTTAAGGATAGTTTTAGCCTTTTCTTTGTCACCAAACATTGAGTTTCCAAAGTTAATTCTTAATTTAAAACAAAAAGAAACACCTCATCCTTATTACTGTTCCTGATGTTCTTTTATCTCATTAAGTACTTTGTGCCTTCTTGCAAAAATGAAGTAGCATGGAAGAGTAGTCATTTATTGGAAAGATTCAATAATTACCTTGTCAAAAACAATTTCTTCAAACTTTTGTTAGCCCCAACTCTTAATTGCAACATGATAACAAATATACCTCCAAAATCTTTACTTCCTTTCATATTCATTGCACATAGATATTTTAATGTATTTCCTTTGTTAAATAAAGTTGGGGATGGGAGGAGGCATTACTTTAATCAAAATGAAATCAGGCTAATGAGCTCATTAAAAGGGCTTAACCCCCTATACAGAAAGAAAAGTAAACACAGGTTTCTTGTTCTCTAAATCCTGTTGTGTATCAGATCTATCAATTCTCCCTAGCTCAAGGGTGTAATTTGAAGATATTTACTGTCCCTTAATAGGTATAGGGAATATGAAGATCTGTCCTGCTCCTTAATGGGCCTTACTTGGAGTTCAACAAGAGAAGCTTGCTTAGGGGAGATTTGTTTTTCAGGAAGGTCTAAACCTTTTCTTACTTTGTAATTAGACAATGGGTCACAAAGGTTGTGATGTCCTCTTGACACTGAAGAAGTTTCTCTCTATGTCTCTCTCTCTGTGTCTCTCTGTCCCTATCTGTCTCTCTGTCTCTGTCTCTGTCTCTCCCCCCCATATATGTATACACATACATACTCTGAGGTGATGTTTTGCATTGGTTCTCACTTATGGGAAAAGTTGTGTGATTTGGCCAGATGACACTCTGAGTAGCCATTGAGCCCTCCTTTCCAGGCCCTCCTCCACCCAAGCCCCGGCTTTGAAAACCCAGATGTTGTTGCTTCTCTCTCTGGTAACTAAGTATGTGCTCATGTAATGATCAGATGGCTAAAAACCCTGTTTCATGATCTGTTGAACTGTGTTATTTCCTCTGTCTGTATTTTTTGTCTGTTTGTAATTTGTTTGTATTTTCTGAAATTCAGGGTGCTGACTTTTTCCCCTGAACTAAGTAAATGATACATAAAAGCTTTTTAGCTTTTCCTAAATGGTTTTATTTTTGTGGAACCACATCATATGTATGTATGTGTGTATCTGTGTGTGTTTAATTAAAGATTGTTGACCCCTTTAAAGTTGCTTTCCTTTAGAAAAGCAAATCAAAGAACCTGTGCTAGCAGCCATCCTGGGTGATTGCTGTTACAAAGGGCTAGAGCAGACAATCACAACACAGCTACACTCTCAACATAATGGCTAAATAATAATAATAAAAAATATACATTCAGATTTTAAGAGAATAAATACTAAGCATAGTGGATTTTTTTCCTAAGATGAATTTTTTTTTTGCCTTTTTGGAGGGGCAATTGGGGTTAAGTTACTTGCCCAAGGTCACGTAGCTAATAAGTGTTAAGTGTCTGAGGTCAGATTTGAACACAGGTCCTCCTGACTTCAGGGCCAGTGCTTTATTCACTGTGCCACCTAGCCACCCCCTAAGATGAATTTTTATTTTTTTTTCCTGTTTGACTCAATAAATTTTACCCCTAAAAATGTTCTTTATGTATATATGCCTAATTCTTAGGACACTGTGTCTACAACTAGGAATCATTCATTTTTCTTTTGAGGGGAGGAGTTGTGGCATTACTACATATGTGGGCATTGAAGAGTAGAATGAGCAGAATGGAAAGCTCTAAAAAATGTGTATGGGAGTGGTACCAGAGTAGCCCAATAATATAATTTTTTACTACAACTAAATTATTGGCTTTTCTTTCACTTTGACATTAACTTTTTTTCCTGAACCTCTGAGTGCTAGTACATTTTAGCTTTAACTTTGTCTGAGATGATGATTACTACCCATGCTTTGTTCCCTAATAAATTCTACTTCTTTTTTTTTTTAATTTTGAAAGTGGATTTTATTATTGCGGGACTGTTGGGGTATATACCCAAATCAGACAGTGCTTTGGCACAGACATTGTGCAGTTTTATAGAGGTTCCATAGCCAAGTTACTTAAGCTGAAATTACAGAGATGTAAGCTGAAAGTATAGTGATTGGTCAGTATACATTTGAATTTCCTGCCTGTGTGAAAACCTAGGCTGGAATTCCCACCCACAGATCAATCAAGGGAAGGGAAGGTGGAGTTTTCTGCTTTACAAATCAAGGAAGGAAAGGGAAGGTTGAGTTGCCTGCTTTACAAATCAATGAAGGAAAGGAAAGGTTGAGTTGCCTGCTTTACAAACCAATGAAGGAAAGGGAAGGTTGAGTTGTCTGCTTTACAAATCAATGAAGGGAAGGGCAAAGTTGGAGTAGTGTCCAACATTCCCTACTCTTCCTTGTAGGTATGTCAAACCTTTGACATGGCTGGGTTCACGTCTAGGGGTCACATCTAGATTACCCAATTCTATTCCTAAAGGATGGTGGGGAGGGGGTCCCTGATAATGAACATTAATGGAGTTAACACTGGATTTGACAAATTGTAGAAAGCAATTAATGAGATAAGGTTATGATCAGGAGGAGGAGAGGCTAATACCAATACTAATACCGAGGTTGATATCAATTTAGTGAGTTAGGGGGATGTTCCAGGGGAACAGGGACTGATACCCATTCTCAGAATTTTCCAGCACCCTCTGTCTATTAGCAGTATTCTGGTATAACAACTTCAGACTCTCCCTCACCAATCCAGAGTTGTTTACATAGAAGCAACAAGCCTCACCAAGGACTGAACACAGGCCACCCTGTTTAAGAAGGTCAAGGCCTCTGCTGTTCTGAAGAACCATCTCTGCCAGAGACTCCACCTGTCTTTCCAGGGCTGAGATGGACTACTCTACTTGGGATAGGTCAATATTTACCTGTGTACTTAAGGCCTGATAGTTGGCCTCCCCCTTAATCAAGGCTGCCATCCCAGTAGCTGCAGAACCTACAAGCCCAAGCCCACTGAGATGGGAATGAGGAGTGGTACTGCCTGCCTTAGGTGGTGGCTCAGTTGCCTTTCTGATCTTTATTTTATGTTTGTGTGTAGCTCTTATTTCCTCTCCTTCCTGACTGCTCTACTTTACTTCTACCCACTACATTATCTTTCTATTACTTAACATATTTCCCCAAAGATCTCTCACTTATCCTCTCCCCACCTTTCCCTCTTTTACATATTTCTGAATTTAGAAGGTATATATATATATGCATATACATATACATACACACATACATATACATGCATATGCATGTATGTATATGAATATGCATGTATATATAATGTAGTTCCCTCTTTAATACACTCCTGATAAAAGTAGGGTTCCAGAACTACTAGCCCTCCTCCCCCATCTAATTCTTCTATGTCAATTCTTCCTCTCACACTTCAGTTGTATAAGATAATTATTTTTTTTAACTTTTCCTAAATGGTTTTGTTTTTTTGGTATCACATTATACTCATGTCTACCCCAGTCTTTCTTCTGAAAGGCCCAATTACTAATAAAAATCAGACATATATATGATACTTCTTCATATAAAAAGCAAATAGCCTGCTCTTATGGAGTCCTTTGCAATTAGTCTCTGATGTGTATACTATATTTCTTTTGGATTTTGTATGTCAAATTTTCTATTAAGTTCAGGATTTTTTGCAACAGAATCCTAAAAGTGAGGTAATTCATTTAATGTCCTTTTTTTTTCCACTCAGAATTATGCTTATTTTTGATGGGTATGATATTTTTGGCCAGAACCCCAGTTCTTTTGCTCTTTAATATATGGTGTTCCAAGACCTGTGGTCTTTTAGTATCACTGATGCTAAGTCTTTTGTGATTCTAACAGTGACTGCCATATTTGAATTATTTTTTCCCTTATTGCTCATAATGTTTTCTCCTTAAGCTGGGGGTTTTGGAATTTTGCTATGATATTCCTGTAGGTTTTTCTCATTAGATCTCTTTCAGGTAATTATTGGTGTATTTTTTTCCTCATTCTACTTTCCCCTCTTTTTCAAATGGTTCAGGACAATTTTCTTTAATTATTTATTTTTGTGTTTATTTAGTATTTAATTTTACCTCAGTTACATGTAAACAACAAATTGTAGCATTTGTTTTTAAGACTTTGTGTTCCAAATTCTCTCCCTTCCTCCCTCCCCACCCCACCAATTGAGAAGGCAAGCAATTCCATATAGGTTATATATGTGTAGTCATGCAAAATATACAATAGTCATGTTGTGAAAGAAAACATAGATAAAAAAAACTCAAGAAAAATAAAGTGGAAAAAAAAAGTTGGTCAATCTGTATTCAGACACTATCAATTCTGTCCTATTATCTAATCTAATAGGTATGTGGTAGTACTTCAGAATTGTTTTAACTTGCATTTCTCCAATCAATAGAGAACGATTTTTTTTTAATATGGCTATAAATAACTTTAATTACTTCATCTGAAAACTGACTTGCCGAGGGTCACACAGATAGTAAGTGTCAAGTGTCTGAAGATTATCTTGCACTCAGAACCTCCTGACTCCAAGGCCAGTGCTTTCATTAGGGTTGTAGCTTATTCAGTGTAGTGACTATTTCTTCTGAGCTTTGCATTATCTTCTAATTTGATATAACCCACTTTTTATAAATTTATTGAAGATACTGATAAAACAGTACAAAGCACAGCATTCAACACAGTGCCCTAGAAAAGGAGTTCAAGTTGCCAATAAGTCTTTAAAAATGGAATCACTAACAACTGAATCCAGCCATTCAACCAGTTCTAAATCCATCTAGCTTCATTTTTATTTAGTCAACATTGGTCCACTAAGAATAGCATTAAATGTTGTTAAATGATCTCTTAACTTGAAAGTAAATACTAACTGCAACATTACTCTGATCAAAGTTATTTTGGCATGATCTGTTTTAAATAAAACTATTCTGGCTCGTAGTAATCACCATTTACTTTTTAAGATATTCATTAAATATCTCTATAATTATGTAATTTCAATTTTATTTCAATTTTATCTTTATACTACTACACTCATTAATCAGAACTAATGTGAATTGAATTTTTTTTTGTTCTGTATCTGATGATATGGAATTGAAGGCAAGATCTCTAGAAAAACATTGTACCTTATATAATCTCTTTTAGGCATTTCTCAAGTAGTTAGAATATATTTGTTTCTACTTTTATGTTGGCAACTTTGGGTAATTCTAATGTAACAATCTATAAAAATAATAGTTGTGATGACTATTGTTTATAATTCTCATAAGATAAAATTTATAATCCTTATAAGATGTTTGTTTATAATCCTTATTAGATGATATAGTGTCACAACTCTTTATTAGTATATTAATTTGTAGTGCAATCCCATTACTGATACAGATGAAGGTTGCCAAATGGTAGAAGATAATTGTATACTAGCAGGCTTTGTTTATTTGTAACACAAAGAAATCCAAGGTAGGACCAAACTATCTTATATTGGGGTTCTATTATTAAATATGTAGTAATTTTTATTCCCCCCCCCCTTTTTTTTTTTTAAGCAATCGGGGTTAAGTAACTTGCTCAAGGTTACACGGCTAGTCATTATTTATGTGTGGGTGCTCATTTTCTGAGGCCAGATTTGATCTCGGGTCATCCCAACTCCGAGGCCAGCACTCTTACTCACTGCGCCACCTAGCCGCCCCTTTTAGGGCAATTGGGGTTAAGTAACTTGCCCAAGGTCACAGGGCTATGTTTTTGTTTGTGTGGGTTAAGTGTCTGAGGCCGGCTCTGAACTCAGGTCCTTCTGACTCCAGGGCCGGCACTCTACTCACTGCGCCACCTAGCCGCCCCTTATTCCCCCTTTTAATGACAGTTTTCAGGTAATTACAAAATATTTATCTTTATTATTTGAAGCCATAATAAGGTAAGTACATTAGAACCCATTGCTTTTATATAAAGTTTTGCAAATGTAAGAATTCTAATTCCTAATTCTCTTTTGAAAATGTCTTAAAAATGAGAGTTTTTTTCATACTTTTATCAGTAATCAGGAAAATCACAAGTCACCACTAAGAAAGAAAAAGACAAATTTAATTTAAAAAGGAACAGATAAATACAAGCTATAACAAAGAAGAAAAAGGTTTTTTCTAATAGCACTACAGAAAATAATCAGATTAATTAAAAACTCCAGATGAATTGTATTACAATAGAAATTGTATTACAATAGAAATACCAAACTTTCATTCATATGTAAGAACATCATTCTTTGTGTTACATGCAAGAAACTAAATTTCTTGCAATACATTTCTTTGGCTGTACATAAAGTGAATTCATAGCTACCAATTACTTTTAACAATCTTCACTAAACTATAATACTATCCCTAAAATGGTGTTCTTCATATGTCTGGATCAAGGCATGACCCAATGTGTGTAACCAAAGAGTGGAAAAAGGGGTTGCATTTCATCTTTTTTGCTATAGTCCAATTTGAGACATAAATCTAACACAACCACAAATTCCTATTTTCTAACACTCTTCCCTTCTGCTCACTCCCAGACCTGAGCAGGATTCCATTCTTCTCCCTTCCAAGCCCAATGTCAGTCTCTTCCACTAGTTAAAGATTACTGGCTACCTAGACATGCAAAGAAGGACAAATGTCAATAGAAAATAATTTGCTGCCTCCATAAGAGCCCCTTGTCTGTGAGATTTCTTGATAGCTGCCACAGACATTTCCTTGGAGGTTAGGCTCCATGTTCTCAGCAGTTAGTAGTCTGTGAGAGACCCACTTTCTGAATTTTCATTGGTAGTAGGACAAAAGTAGTTGTCAAAAATGGCCAAGTATAGTTGGTTATTATCTATATGATAAGATAAAGATGATTATATTGTCTTCCGCAAAAACTCATCTTTCTTAAAACCTCTCTGTTTAGGGCACTACTATCATCCTTCAAATTCCTTTTTTTTTTAAATAACATTTATTTCTGGTTATTTTGTAGTGGGTTTTCTTTCCATTGACATTCTGCTAGTCATGGTGCATATTATTCTCCTGACTCTACTAACTGAGAATTATAATTTTAGTGTCATCTTTTTCACCTTATTTGCCCTTATCTCGCATATCAAATCAATTACCAATCAATCACTCAATAAGAACCTATAAGTTGCCAGGCATTGTGCTTCACTGGTATAAAAATAGAAAGAATTAAATAATCACTGCTCTCAAGAAAATTACATTCTTTCAGAGAAGCTTGTTGTTCCTGCCTGCAGAATATCTCTTCAATCTGTGTCCTTTGCTCTCTTCTTACAGCCACTACACAATCTCCTGATCACCTCTTGCTTGGACTATAGCATACCTGACTCAAATCTCCCTCTTCCCCAGTCGAGTCACACAACTGCCAAAGTGATTTTCCTTAATGAAAGTCTAAACGTGCCATTATATTAGTCAAAAAATGTCTATGACAAATCAATTTGTGTGTGTGTGTGTGTCTGTGTGTGTGTGTGTGTGTGTGTGTGTGTGTGTGTATCTGACAAAAAAGCAGTTACAAAACTGAGGCAGAGAGAAATTAAATTATTTGCCAAGGGTCACATAGGTGGAAAATGCTTGAGCAGGACTGAATCTCTGGACTTTCTTCCTCTAGAGTCTAACAATCTATATGCTACTGAATCTTGTGTCAAAAAAGATAACTAAATGCAGGAATAGTCAAAGTTGAGGGGGGTTGTAAGATAGGGACATTA